>SNQJ01S0029455.1:204136-215302 GCA_010110895.2 Picea sitchensis | reverse complement strand
ACTAAAGTCTTAAGTCCAGTTCTAAGTTCGAACTAAAGCATGTCATTCTCAAGTCTAGTTCTAAGTTCGAACTAAAGTGTAATGTTGAGTTGTAACCAATCTCAAGTCTAGTTCTAAAGTTTGAACTAAAGTGTAATGTTGATTTGTAACCAATCTCAAGTCTAGTTCTAAGTTCAAACTAAAGTATGAAGTTGAGTTATGAATAATGCATGCAATCAGGTTACTATTTCGAGCTTCTCCTCTTCCCCTCTTCATCCTATATAAGAAGAGGTTGAACCCTCTCCTCAACACAGTTTTACAACACAATCTTGAAACAAAGTTTTCATATGCAGGTTGAGGGTGAAGTAATAGAGCACATCAGTGATTAAGAGGCAGCATATCAAAGGTGTATTTCAGCAAGGTCCTGTAAGTCTTTGTCAGGTTAGAGTCATCTTGGCAAGCTCTTTGAGAGAAGCACATTCATGGTGGATATTTGTAAGAGATCTTACATTATTAATTCAATAAAGGAATATTGTTTGTTGGGGTTTTTCTCCTTGTACAGGGTTTCCTCGGGGTATATGTGTTGTTGGTGTGGATGTTTACTTATCTATATAGTTATTGCTATACGATTATGATTTGGAATTGTTGAAGTATATTAAGTTGGAATCAAAGTATTGAAGAAAATAAAAGAATTAATCTACATAATAAATCAAGCTCATAATTTAACAATTTTCTCTTTGAGTTTCTCAATCTTCTTTGATTTTTTCTATTTCTTTTTGTTGCTAGATGTTTCACATTTTTCAAGGCTTGTGAACATCTTAGTTTCTGGTGCTTGCTCCATGGAAATTTATATATATATATTTTATTTTATTTCACAGGAACGGGTATGGGATTGTATTTAATTCATGGCGTAAATGCCTCTAATGAGGTTACAAAATGTGAGGAGAAGCCCAGCTTTCCTCTAGAGCCAGGATCTCAAAGGCTCGAATACTTATAAACCGAAGGTTTCTACAAATAGCCAATGAATCAATATCCATTATTTTCCCTAACTTGTGTATACAGAAGAACTGGTTCAGTAAAATGTGAAAAAACATGGGAGTACAGAAAAATATTAAGGAATGGGATCCCAATCTTTGTCCCTATCTCTTAATAGGGTGTCGGCTGAAAGAAGAGATGCTTTGTTGGCTTCTGAGTCCGTGTCCTTGTTATTCTCCCTCAGCACATGGAAGAAATTTATACTCTGAAAGGTTTTAACTAGAGATTTCCTTCTTGTCACCAGTCTTGCTAATCTAAAGTCATTGGGAGCCGATTTGTCCACTATAGTTTTTATAATGGATTGAGAATCGCCAATTACATTTACCTCTTTGATTCCTAGATCCTTGTCTTGCTTGAGGCCTTGGAGTAGAGCCAGTGCTTCTACTTGGATGCTGGTAGTGTGGCCCTAGCCCCAGGCGAAACTATGCTCGATTCTGCCTTCTAGATTCTTAATGACACCACCTGCACCAGTTTTCCTGGGATTTCCTTTGTTTGCCCCATCAAAGAGTAGAGTATGTTTGAATTGGTTATTCATCCAGGTTGAAAAGTATTTCTCATTGAGTCTAATTTGCCATTCTTTGCTTGGCTTGATTTTCCTTACAACTTGAGTAAACTGGAGGCCCAACCTTTCTCCCCATTCAATATCCTGCTGACTTAAATTGGTTTCCTCAAGCTAATCGCCCAAGCTTTCTTTCAGTTGATTTTTTATCTTGACCGTGACAAGCTTCGCTTCCTGCACTTGGTCTTTGAAAATTCTCTTGTTCATTTCAAGCCAGATTTGCCAGCAAATGATCTTTGGCAAGGAGGGTCAGGCCACCTTGAAGCTTTCATTTTTTGGAAGTACCCCTAGGTAGTTTCTCAACCAGGTAGTAAATAGATCAGCAATGGAGGTGGGACAGTTAAGAGTGTTTCTCCAAGGGCCCAGAGCCTCATTCCAGATCTCTTGTGCAAATTTACATTCTAGAATTAAGTGACAGAGATTCTCTTCATTTTCGAGGCACATTATGCATCGGGAAGGCCCTTGGAAGCCTCTTTTCTTCAATCGATCCCTAGTCAGGGTTCTATTGTGGCACATGACCTAGCAAAAAAAATTGATTTTAGGAATTTTCTTGTGGCGCCAAAGCCCCTTCCAAATCATGGGGTTAGGAGGGATGTGGGGTTGTTCTAGAAGTTTTGCATAACTAAGAGCCACAGTGTAGCTGCCCGATTGAGAGCCCCATACACATTTTTCTTGTCTCCTAGCGTGGATCGGGGCCATTCCCTTCAGGTGAGTAAAAAATGTGTCACAGTCATGTTTCAACCCCAATGGCACCTGGAGCTTCTTCCAACTAATCCAATTGCAGTCTTCCCAACAAGAGATATCCCACATCATGCTGAAGCCAACGTTGACAATCCAATCCCAAAGCACGTGTAGCGAGTTGATTTCGGCAAGTGGGGGGTTGTTCATGATGTTATCTTCCCAAATTTTTATAAGCTTGCCATTACCCGGAATCCAAAAATGCGTGGAGGTTTATCAAAGGGTTAGCTTTGACGTAGAGCTTGAGGAGATGCGATCCAATTTTTTGGAAGGGGGCTATCAAGACATCGTTTCCTTTGACCCCTAAAATATTTTTTCCACAGGACAGTTTGCACCTAGCTAGGCTTTGCTACAATAATTCTGCATATTTGATTTTCTCCCATTGCCACATTTTGGATGTTGAGGTATTTAAAATTCAGTTCGCCTTCCATTAGGGGCTTGGTGACTTTGTCCCATCTTACCAGGGGGATTCTCTTTTCATTTTGTTTACCGCCTTTCCAAAATAAATTTCGGATGTAATCCTCCAATTTCTTGAGGATACAGATAGGAGCCAACATGACAGATAATTGGAAGATTGGGAGACTGCTAAGGACAACCTTAATGAGAAATGATTTGCCAGCATGGTTGAACCAAGAGAAGCCCTAGGCCTAAATATTGAGCTTGAAATTTTATAAAAGATGGAGTCAGTCTCTACTAAAGGCAAACTTTTGGAAAATTGGAAGGCCCAGGTACTTGAAAGAAGACCAGTTGGAAGAGGCAGAAAAGCCCAAGAATTTGGACATGGCATTGAGGGCACTGACAGAAACATTCCAACAGTAGATATGACATTTCCCTTTATTTAGGATACTTCCCGTTGCGTCAAAGTAATCATCCAACACTCCTTTGAAACATGAAGCCGAAATCATATTGGCTGCGCCTATCAATAGAGAATCGTCGGCGAACAACGTGTGATTAATATTGTTGACTCCTCTTGCAATGTTTAGGCTCATAATCTCTTGATCTAGTTGTTTCTTGTCCAGGTAAAATCTTAGAACAGAAGCTTGGAGGATGAAGAGGAGGGGAGAAAGGGTACACCCCTATCGGAGCCCTCTCATGGATTTGAAAAAATCTGTTGCTCGCTCATTCACCAAAGGAGTGATCCAAGGTTCAGAGATACAAGCCTGAATCCAATTGATGAAATTATTCCCGAACCCAAACTTGTGCATAACATCAAAGATAAAACTGTGTCTGACACGATCAAAGGCAATTGCTAGATCAAGTTTAATGACCATACCCTTTTCTTTTTGATGCAGACTTGAGTGTATTGCCTCTTGTACTAAGATGAATTTGTCCCCGATCTATCTCCCATGAACAAAACCCGCTTGATTCTCAGGGATAATAGTAGGGAGGATACTTTTCAATCTATTGGCTATCACCTTTGTTATCATCTTGTAATCGATATTACAAAGAGAGATAGGGAGAAATATGTTGAAGGCATTAGCTCCCTTTTCCTTAGGGATGAGGGCAAGGAAGACAGAATTAGTGTTGCCCCCAATTTTCTGACAGGCTTGGGATTTCAGATCTAGTTTATGCAGATCCTTTTCAACTATCTGCCAACAATTTTGGAGGAATCTGGCAGTAAACCCATATGGTCCGGGGGTTTTATCGGGCTCCATGGAAAAGAGAGCAACCTTGATTTCTTCTTTAGTGACCTTAGCTTCCAATATCTTATTCATCCTGTTGGTGATATTTGAAGGTACCACATCGAGAAACTTGGTGTTCTGGGCCCTCTCCCCTTATTCACTGTAAAGGTTTTTAAATTGAGAGGATGTTGATGAAGTCCTTGTGGGTTGTGGCATCTTCTTTGATTTATTAAATGGAGTTAAAAATTCTTCTCGCTTGGGCTTGTTTATGGAAGAAGGAGGTATTCCTATCTCCCTCTTTAAGACAAATGCTGTGAGATTTCTATCTCCAATATTATTCCTCCGACAAGAATTCCTTATGATACTTTTGTTGTAAGTCTACCTCCCAGTCCAAAATTTCTTTTGTGATTTCTGTGTTTTCCGTTTGTAGTTGATGGAGCTCAAGGTTGGCTTGGACTTGTTTTCTTTCAGAAGCTATATTAGGGAGAGTTTTGGCCCAACTTTTTAGGACTGATTTCACTCTTTTGAGTTTTTCCTCCCAGACGAAGAAGGAAGATCCCTTGACAGGAAACCTCCAACTTTCCTTTACCTTATTCATGAAATCTGGGTCCTTGACCCATAAAGGGCTAAATCTGAAAGGTATAGGGCCTAGGTTTTTTTGGGCCAGGAATTCGAGTTTGATAGGTTTATGGTCTGAAACACTGCAAGGGAGAATATGCATTCTAGCCTCTAAACCTAAAAGGAGGAAAGAACTTTGAATGAGAAATCTGTCTAGTCTTGCTGCAATATGACCAGGACCAACTCTTTTATTTGACCAAGTGAACTTACCATTGGAGGGCTTGATGTTGAGCAGATCCCACTCTTGCATGAGGTCCTCCACCCATTCCCTTACCGGACTCCTGACATTGTTACCTCCTCACTTCTCTGACAAAAGAAAGGTGAGATTAAGATTACCAGTGATGATGATGTTTTCCAGGTTCTCCATTTCTGCCAGATTTCTGATGGAGTCCCAACAGGCCTTTTTTTCCCCTGCGTTAACTAGGATGTATACATTAAAGAGACTGAAGACCTCCTTTGTGTCCAGATTTTGGAGTTTCAAGTATAACCAGTGATCATTTAGAGTTTCAGTGACCAACGTATACTTTATGTTGTTCCAAAGAGAACCCATCCCACCCAAGGCTCCTCGAGCAAAGATAGCCAGTCCTCCACCTTTATTCTAGAATTTCTTACTAATTTGGAGGAAGTCTTTGTCCTCCATTTTTGTCTCTTGGATTAATAGAATGTCTAGGGTTTATATCCTTATGAGGCTTCTCACGGTTTCTTCTTTAAATTTGTTCCCCATACCCCTGCAATTCCAGGAGACAACCTTCATCACTTACTTTTTTGAGTGTGTTGAGCTCCCTTGGAGCCCTGATTCTGATTCCTTGTCATCTTCGAGGTTTTTGCCAAAATTTTCTCAAGGGTTTGTTGGCTGCCCTGAAGCTTAGCTTTGTAAGTTTCCCTCTCTCTCTTATCTTGGGCAGACTTCTGCCTCTTGTCGATCTTCTGGCTGAATTTTGTGTGTCCCCTATTTCTCCTTCCTCCTCTAATTCCTCTGATTCTTGTTCCTCCTCTTCAACTTCTACTTGTTTTTCCTTGAGGCTTTCTGAGACACTTTCCCCTGTCCTCGGGCCTATGGGTGCCCCTTTGTCAGGGGACAGTTTATTTTGTTTTTCGACCTCCTGGGTTTCCTCTGGGGCTAATCTTAAGGGCCTGAATTTGTTTGCTTGAACGTTCAGGGAAGGGCTTTGCTGAGCAGAAGCTGACTGAGGGCCTTTTCCATTTGGAGCCCCATATTTAGGGGTTTTATGGGAGATCTTTTTCCACTTGACCTGATTCCATCCTTCCTCCTTCTCTTTGTCCTTCTCTCCATTACTCGGGAAACCCCTAGCAAAGTGTCCGTAAACATGGAATTTTCGGTACTTGAAAGGAAGTTGCTCGTAATCTAGTTTTTGCACATGAGTCCAACTACCGACATTGATTTTTATTACCACTGGGAGTCCCACCTCTAGATAGACCTCGACGCATATTCGGGCATAGTCATATTGGTGCTTATTGTTTGTTCGATCAATAAATTTACCCAAGGCATTACCTATGTGCTGCAAAGAGTCCCAATTCCATCAATGAACTAGGAGGTTCAACAGTCTAACCCATACTGGGATAGCCATAGGAACATCCACTTCTGGATCGAAGTCCAGCATCTACTTGTTGAGATACAAGCCCTGAGGGCCCATGAAATAGGTCCCATTCCGAAATATTAGATCTTTATCCTCTTTTGCGGTGAACTCGAATAGAAAGAAGCCTCTCCCTAAGAAGTACAAGGTTACACTATTCTTGATCAAAGGCGTCTAGTTTTTTACCACCCAGTTCTCCGTTGCTTTTGGTGAGGGCCAAAGGCCAGTGAACTATCCCACAAGGGCTCGATCCACCAGTGAAAAGGTGACCTGGATCAGTGTCTTGGGGGGGAGAGAGATTTCTGGAATATCATCCTTCTTTTTCACGAACTTAGGGGGTTTAGTTTTCTTCTTTTTCGGCAGAGAAGCCAACAACAAATTGAAAGAGTCCTCAACTGTTGGGGGAGATAGAGGGGGAGGAACCTGGGAAGATCCCAATTCCTCTATGGAGACGAGAGGGAGCCCTGGTTCGGATGCGCGGGCTCACAGTGAGATATGTTTCGTGTAACAATTTCGAACAAAATTAATTACAAAAAATTATATATTTTCATCAACAGGGACTTCTTCTTTTTTTGTTTCTTCATATCAGTCAGAATATGGAAAATTTAGAAAAAAATTCTTCTTTGGTGTAGCCTTCTCTGTGTCTTCAACAAAATCTAGCTTCTTCTTTGCTTTTTGGGATTTTGAACTGGATCCTAGTTCTGCTAATGGTTCAGGAGTGATGGCCCTCCTCCTTTTCAAACTGCTTTGAGGAGTCAATGATTTCTTACCTGCTTTCTTCTTACCTTTCTCAGGTTGAGATTGTAACTCAAAACCTTCCCAGAATAGAAAGTGTTCTCATGTCCTTTCTTTCTTCTTTAATTCTTCTATAATAATCATCTTTATCAAACCAAAATGAAAAAGGGTATTCTGAATGTTGTTTCGTTTAGCCCCAACTCTGTTGCACATATTAGTAAGACTTTTGTGGAAATAGAATGGCAAATTTAAAGGTGTCTTCCCTGTAAAGTGATCCATTAGCTTGAAACGATACAGCATGACCTTATCATACTTTCCCTCTGTAGTTATGTATAATTGGATGGCTTTGATAAGATTTTTCCATTTCTTTTCCAAGTGGGAACTAGGAATGTCTTTTTTCCAGATTATGTCTTGAAATTCTAGTTTCAAGTATGGTCTAAATTCCAGGTTTGTTGTGACTGTAGTCTTGAACCAGTTCCTCCCTGTCCTTGGCATGCCTGTAGAAGAGGCTATGGTGGCTTCATCTTCTTGTGTCTCCAAAGAGCCAACTATGGCCTTTTCCCCATCAAAAGACTTAGCAAAATCTTTTGTGATACCTTGGTGGTATCCCTCCTGTAGCCTTTCGACATGATTAAGACAGCCTGCATCTGAAAAATACTGGTGAATCTCTAGGTGAGATTGTAAATATTGTATGTTGTCTAGATCCTTTTTGATAGGTGGACCTCCTCGCCTTTTCCCCATCTGTAATAACCACAAATTAGTCTGAAATACTTGAAACAACTATTTCTTACCAATAGGCAGGAGCTTGCAAGCGAAAGTGAATGACTTTTGTGTTATCAAAATGGTGAAAGAGCGCCTTTTATAGACTTTCATCATGTGCTATGTTTAAATTCTAATGATGGCTTTTTGTTGGTGTTAACAAGATCCGAGAATGAGTGAAAAGAGTGTAATGATGGCTAAACAGTCTTCTGAAATGATAAGACATCGAAACCCTCACATGATCTGAATAATCATTTACATAAACAATGGCAGAGAACGTGGGATAATGCCAAAAAACTACTTAAGAGGTCATTATGTCTTGATGACATGTGTCCTTCAATTTACATTCAGGCTCACTTGATGTGCTGTCTAAAAAACTCGTTCTTCACTTTCGACGACTCCTCTAGCTTTTTGAAATGTCATTTTTCCGCCGAAATCTTGAACTTTCGGCAGCTCGTCTTAAGCTTTAAAACAACATTTGTCACCAAAAAGATTTTCTTTGATTTTTTGAAAACAATAAATATCAAATCGACTTATTTTGGACTTTACAACTTATTCTCTATGCTTGGAGACCATAGAACATAAAAAATAAAAAAAGACACTTATTCATAACTATGCTATCACCTAAAAAAAATTAATGAAATCACTGATTTATTTTAGGAGATAACATGTTAAGCAGATATAAAGTTAATGTGAAAAAATTTATGTATAAATGTAAAATTTAAAATTAAAAAAAAAAAATTATAATAATTAAAATGTTTTTAATAAATTAATTTTGTTAGTTTTATTTTAATTTTTGATGGCATAATTGCTTTTCTATTTTATCTTTTCACATAAAATTAAAATGAATTGATATCGATATTATAAAAATGAAATTATATAAATTATGTTTAAATAATTTTGTTATAAAAATGATTTTATATTATTTATTTTTCCAATCTATTATGTTTTTAAGTGAAAAGAATCTTTAAAAAAATTGGAAATGTGAGATTTGTAAATTAAAAATAAGTATTCTCTAAAATGTATAAAAATGAAAATCGAATGGTCAACCTTTACTATGATTAAAAATGCAAAATGGGTTGGTTAAGAATGTAAAATGGGTAGATAGAACATAAGTAAACCTCTTATGAATATTTAAAATCTAACAAAATAACTAGTTACAAAGTTGCTCTTATTAGAAGAAGAAAAGGAGATTGTGTGTAAAGTAAAAGAAGCTTTTACACTTGTTTAAATTTTATTCTAAATTATATTGGAGGAAAATTTTAAATAGGAAAACTAATGAAAATAACATGAATCCTTTCAAGGATTGGAATTCATTTATCTTATGAAGCTCTCTAATGAATATCTTAATGATTTGTAAATAACATTCAAATTTTTATAATAAAGTAGAAGGTTATTATATTTTGGAAGACATAGAGTTTGGAGTTAAATCACCTGTAAAAGGGAGAGCTAAGGATATGGAGTCTTATCAACTGGAAACCCTAAAATTGGAATCTCACATTCACAAACTCTTCAATATCTAGGTTATGTAGGGTTTCCCTAAATCATAGAGTTAACCTTATTTCAAAAATGGGGATAAAAACAAGCCTTCAAATTATAGAACCTATTTGATTGACACTCTTTAAGCGATGATGTATCAATATGCAATTATTTACAAAAATAAGATTAGCATATGGTTAGAAAACCATGGAAAAGGGGCTAAAGACCAAGCCAATTTTAGAATCTATTAGATGGACAACTTAGTTACTCTTAAGGTCATTGCAAGAGAATGTTAAAATACTAAAAACAATCTCTTTACTTGCTTTGACTTTAGGAGAGTTTTTGAGAGGGTGCCTAGAAATAACCTTTGAAATATATTAAAAGAGTTAAAGGTTCCTTTTAAGTTGAGATTTTTTGGAATAAGGTTGTATGACAATAACAATAAAGGTTGGTTGAATGAAATTGTCATAATGTAGGAGTTAAGTAAGCTTATCCCATGTTCCCTACCCTTTTGGAATTTACATCTAAGCTAGAAGCATGTTTGGAAGAAGTAGGAATAAACATTATCCTTCTTACTTATGTAGTTGATATTGTCAAACAACTATGAATTCTCAAGGATTTATCTTCTAGGATGGGTACATCTCAATAAACATTAGTAAAACAAAGGTAATGATAATCTAATCGAAAAATATCACTTTTTCTTTTATATGATAATAACAACTTATAAAAATGCAATTCATGTACAAATATCTAGGAGTTGATCTTCTTCACGGGATGAACTAGAACTATAGCATTGAGAAAATAATGAATGGAGGCAGGAAAGTATATATTGGTCTTAGACTCTTGAGAATAATTATAAATCAATGGATTTTTGGTTTTAGGTAAAAAAATCAACTTCTTTTCTAGACTCTTGCCAATCTTGTTAAAGTCATATGGATGTGAATTTTTGGGTTAAATAATATTTTGAGAATCATGGAGGAAATTGAGTAAATAAAGAATCACTTTATAATTCAAATAATATTTAAATTAAAGGCAATACACCTTTCTCATCCTCTTCATAGAAGTTAGTATTTCTTCTAGTATTTCTTCTTGCATTGAGAGTATGGATATGACTAGCTATATAATGTGCAAGATTAAAATACAACTAACATGAAAGACAAAGGGATTCCTAATATCATTCCAAACTTCAATAAAAGTCACATGCAACTTAAGAGTGGTTGGCATAAACATGTTAAGACATAAATAAAACAATTGAGAACGGAGGAGGAGGTTGTGATCTATAGAATATTGACTAGTGTAGATCCATATTAACTCTATATCTGTCATCCGTCGAGAGGCATCAAATCCCTTGAAATGAAAGAAAAAAAATTAGAGTGCAAAACTTGAGGAAATGTTTATGTATAGAAGGATTTGATGTCTCTCCAAGCATGATAGATTTGGAGTTAAGATGGGTCTACACTAGTTCTTAAGATGTGTGTGTGTGTGTGTGTGTGTGTGTGTGTGTGTGTGTCTAAAGTTGATATAAATTTATTTTAATTAAGGTGGATATTGGATTTTTTTACTTTCAATTACTCTTTATTTTTTTCTCTAGATATCTCTATATATAGAATTGATATCAAATTATATTACTTATGGTGGATATTGAATATTTTACTTATGGCTCACATTGAAATCTTTTTTTGATAATAATATTTTTTTAAATTCCAGGTGTCAACTCCATGTCCCCCAAAAGAAATTACATATATCCCCCATATTGGGCTCTAGAAAGGTCACTTCAACAAAATAACATTAAAAATACTATTACATCTAAATTTGAACTAAACCCCGGTGTGATAAATAAATAAAGTATAGGAAAAAATTAAGATGTTATAATCAAACTAGAAGACCAAATGTATGCTTGTATTTCTCTAGTTTAAAGAAGAAAATGAACATTGCTAAAATAAGAACAAACTATCGTGAGCTCCATAGTGAAACAAATCATTGGACAATTCCTAAAATTCCATGGGATGCAAGATTTCTCATCTTTGTGATATTAAGAAGGTGGGCA
>SNQJ01S0029455.1:146151-167461 GCA_010110895.2 Picea sitchensis | reverse complement strand
TAGTCTAAGCCCTCTTTTGAGTGA
Organism: Picea sitchensis; assembly: GCA_010110895.2. Taxonomy (NCBI): domain Eukaryota; kingdom Viridiplantae; phylum Streptophyta; class Pinopsida; order Pinales; family Pinaceae; genus Picea; species Picea sitchensis. The sequence continues at coordinate 167,437 of SNQJ01S0029455.1, read as the reverse complement.
TTGATCAAAACAACCTTCAGAACCTATTCTTTGAGCTTCCTACTAACTATTCCTAACCCTAGAATAGCCTAACCAACTAACAATATTGCTGCTGTTACTAAAGTAAGCTACAACCATAAAGATGCAACATTAAAAGCTCATAAAAGAAATTGAAAAGGTTGATTATTACCTTGTCTTGTTTGCTTCTATCAAATGCTAGTATTATGATTTCAATGGTTAATGATTCTTAGTCATTTTGAAGCTATTTCAAGACATTTAATGTGAAGTATTGCTCTAGAAAGATTGCTGTTATAATTTTCTGTTTACTTCATCATATTCAACGAATTGCTTTTTATCAAGAAAGTCTATGGTTTTATGAAGTGCTAACCAACAAGTGTACTTGCAAATATACATAGTTTCTTGTTGCTTTGTTCCAGGCAGGTACACTTTGATACATTATCATTTCATTGGTTATAAAACTAGGACTTTCTGATCGGTGGTGACTTGTGAGAGGGGATCCTTACCTAGCCATTTTGACCTTGCCTTCTCAAACCCCCAGGTCACCGGGGATGTGTCCCCTGGGCCTACCACCCTAAATAGAAAGAGACATCCTATTGAGGTGACAATGATAGGATTAGTCTCCAGTTACGCCAATTTGCCCTCCTTTAACCTTTCCTTCTATCAAAGTACAAATTGTGCGATAAGAGGAATGTCTCTCATTGCGACGGTAAATGGTGTAACAATGACTCGTATGAAAATGTGAAAATGAAATTGTTTGTATTATCCTTTGATGATGATGATCTTGATTGGTTTACAAAACTCAAGGATAAACAGGTTAAAACTTACATTGAATTGATTGATGCTTTTATTGAAAAATGGAAGGAGAAGAAACCTCCAGATATAATGTTAATCAGTCCAGATGCTAAGATAGATACATCACCAGATTCCATTAAGAAGCTTAAAGAAATCATTCAGGACATGCAATTTGCCCATGCAAAACAGTTTGATGCCATGGATGAACAATTTGAGGCCATGGATGAACAGTTGAAGGCCATGGAGGCTCGCCTTGCAGAGGAAGAAGCTTGTATTGAATATTTAGACCCTCTAGAGCCTACGCTTCACAATGAACATGAAGACGAATCTCATTTGGAAATTGCGGAAGAGATTGAGGATGAGTCATTGATTGATCAGGAGGAATTTGTGTTTGAAATTGTTGAATATCTAGAGAATTCAAATCCCCACCCTCTTGCCGAAGAACTCATCTCTTCAGAGGTCTTTGACAACTTTATTAAAGACAATGAAGTGGTTTCCTTGACAGTTCCATATCCAACCTCTCAACCATCAGATGATTAATTGCAAGATAATGGGAACCTGGAAGGCAGTTTCAATTTACAAATTCCAGATCATTATGAACAATGGTTGACCTTCCACCATGACAGTTTGATTCATAATTTTTTCAAAGTTTCACAAGGTTTGCCAAACTTCAAAGTTCGGTTAATAAAGGAAAACACATGTTGCTTGGGTGGTCCATTCTCAAGAAAAACTCCAAGTTGATAAAACTTCGAAAATGGTCTTCAACGACTCAACCTGGACAAGGACTCTTTAGACACATGGGATCTTACCTCATCCATAATGTGGACGGTCATAATTCTTTCCACCTTAGCCACTTGGATGGTGAGCCCATGAATATTCCAAGGAATGGTCAACAACTCAAGTTATTTTTCAAATGATCTTCAACGCACCCATTTGGTGTCCAAAGGGGCATCCTTTGTAACGTATCTCTAACCTTTTTCCTTTGATTCTTTCAGTTTTGTCATTATTTCATTTATGTATATAGTTCATTTGTATAGTCATTTTATTTATGTGATTATTGTCAATAACATTTCATTATGTCTTATGCTTTTACACATGTACTTATGTTGGATATTGATGAGCACTCGGTTTTGTAGATTCCGAGGTTCTCGCATGCTCTCCTTCCAGAAATATTGAACTTTTTTGCTAATTTGTTACGGTTACATAAGCAATTTAGGTGCTCTAGCATGTAGTTTTAGTCACCAAGGGTTAGCACATGCATACCAAAATATATGTAACACACCTAGAGATCTTTACAGCTGAAAATACAGTAGTTCTAAACTCTAACATACATGAAATTGAACATAGGTATTTTTGGTCAAAATGACCATGGATAAACCCCCCCCGAGGAAAACCAATTTGGAATATAAGTGTATATATAGGGAGAATGGAAGGTGGAATACAACAAGTACAATATATAGAAGAACCTGATACAATAGCAGCTTGATCCAAACTGCAACACAAGTCCAACGAAAGCAAGAGCGCCCTAGGATGGTGCGCCCTCCATAAATGCTGACAAGACCACTGAACTGGATCCAGAATCCAACTGGAAGCTCTGATGAAGAAACCCCTCCATAGTACTCTGATACTGATGAGTAGCCTCCCTCTGAAACAGACCTCACTGCAATTTGAGCTTTGATGCGCCCTCCTCCAAGCAAGAACCTCCCCACTAAATAACTGAGGCCCTAAGCTTGCTGGCTGTCTCCATGGATGGAAGCGCCCAAGCTAGCCTCTTTCAATGCCTGAAACCTCATGCTCATGCTCTCTCTCAAACTCTCCAAGTGAACAAATGAGTGAATGAGCTCCTCCTCCTCCTTTGCTTCCCTCTTGAACCTCCATAAGGAAACCTAAATGATAGACGGTTGAGATCATCCCATCTCAAGACTAATCAAAGGTTGAGATCATCCCATAATAATCTCACTCTCAAACCCACTTTGGGTTAAGTTCCCTAAGTTCACTTTATGTCTCCTAATTCCCCCACAAAGTGAATGAATAGTCATTTTAGGGATAAATGACCAAATTTCACTTTTGACTTAAATCTCCTAAGTCAAAGTGAAATTAGACATAAAGTACAAGGCACAAAGTACATAGTACTTCCCACATGTGTTTAAGAGCTCACAAACACATGGGGAACACCTCCCAAGGTATATAATCTCAACAAAACACCCCCCATGCTAAGCGAACAACCAAAAGTGATGTCTCCCTAGTGAAAAGTGCATCCCCCTTCCTCAGGAATTTAGGGAAAGTAAAAAATTAATGTGAAAAAAGTGCTAAAACCCTAATTTCGCCCTTCCTATAGCTTAACCTCATGTTTGACAAGTCAAAAGGTGTTTTCCCCCTTCACATCTCACCCCTCAAACCCTAACTCACTACCAAAACCCTAAAAGTGTCTTTTCCTTGACTTTGTCTATCTCTCTTGGATGGGTGACACTTGTAGCTCATCCAAGAGGGGTTCTTCCTCTCTCCCAAGTATAAAAGAATGCCTACCCCTCCTCTTTTCATAATCTATTCTCACAACAACTCTACTATGCCAAAATCTTTCCCATCTCTTCCTCATTCTTCCCCATTTTCTCGCATGATTCTTGGTATCATTGCGGAAATCTTTTCTTTCTTAATAAAATAGAAGCTTTTGAGGATATCTTGTGTCTCTTGGAGTATTCTTGTAGCCATTGTTTGTTGTTTATGAGGTAATATTGCTGCAATTCATTTCTTTTGTATTTCCTTGCTCATATTTTTACTTGGAGACCCAAGCAAAGTATTTTGCTTGGGATAGATTAGTAGTAGTCTTACTATTGATCTTTGTGAGCTGTTTCTAATTGATTTGGAAAGTATTTTGCAAGTTGTTAGATCACAGTCACCTTCTTTGTATTTTGTAGCAAGGGTTTACAAAAATCTGCAGGTTACCATAGGATTGGAGAAGGGATTTCAGATCTGGAAATCCATCTTTTTTAGCCACATAAAACTTCTATAATTTTCTGGTTTTATTTTTCAGCTGTATATCCATCTTTTTTTAGGCTATATTTTCATAAAAATTTGCAATCTAATCTCTCTTTCGTGTTCAAATTTTTTTATTTAATCATTTCTGTTCATTGTGGTAATCTGAAATAATCTTTTCCAAGTCATTTTAGCAATTTCCAGCAAGAAGATCTTGCTATTTTTTTTGCAGGTTTTTTGCAGGTTAGAAGAGGATTTCTGCATCTTTTTGGCCCCAAGACACCCAAGGAGACATCCAAGGGTCTTGGTACCAAACACTCTTCTCTATTTCACTTTCTAAACATTGTAGGGAACCCAAGAGAGTCTCTTGGGCTTGCATTCTCTCCACTCTAAGCTTTTCTTAAAAGTGTAAATAATTTGTGTATTTTGCCCACACCTTGCAAAGTGATTGGCTATTCCAATCCATGCAATATCGTGAAGGTTAGGTCTAGATTTAATTTTCTGCAATTTTTTATTTTTTACTCACCTTGGCCAAAACCGGTAGGCTTGTCCTCCATCTTGTGTCATTGTTGTGAGGATGTTTTTTAATTTCCAAGTCATTTTAATTGCAAATTTTCGCCCACACCTTGCATTGTGTTTGTTTGGCCCTACCAACCATGCAATGTCGTGAAGGCTAGTGTAAATTCTTTTGTCAAAAAGTAATCAAAATTTTGCCTCGCCTTTGCCCTATATTCCCTCTCCTTGCCACTTTGTGGATCTTGGGTAACTAAGAAAGGGCAAAGGATTGAGTGGTTAGTATAATTAGGCACCTAGTTTTTATTGCCTTTGCCACAAAAAATGGTGACTTGGGAGGCTACAAGGGGTTGAACTCAGGGACGACTTCACGGCACTACGTGTCCTCTTTGCTTGGGCGCCCAAGTATTCCGGATTTGACCTATGAGTTAGGGAAGGACCTTGTTTGTCCTTCTTCTTCAGCACCCAACACTTCCTTTTGGTTGAGGGGATAAATATTTGGGGGGTAGTCACATAGTCTAGGCTTGCATCCTTCACAATAATTTTCCCCTTTAATTCAAGAGAGACTTACAAAACTACTAAATTTAACCTGCACACTCTCTCACAACATTTACGTTTGCAAGCAAGTTATTTTCAAATAATTTACTTTTCATGTGATTTTACTTTCCAAGCAATTTTTCATTTCAAGCTATTTACTTGCATTGTGGATATTCATATGTATTAACACATTTCTTTTTATTGGTTTCTAGCATTCTTTATTTGTTGGAACATGATTTGTCTAAGTGTAAAATTACTTCTCATTGTGGATATCTCATAACATTGTTCATTTTTGTATAATTGTACTTTTGTTGTCTACCTCATTGACTCCATTTTGTTAATCTTTAGGCACTGGTCTCATTATTATATTATCAAAGAAAGGGTTTCCCTGTCATTGAAAGATTTGCATTTGCATTGTTTGCTTGTCATTGGGTTGGGTTTCCCTAATAAAAACCACATTAACTCATAGATCATCAATTAAACTTAACTTAGTTAAATAGGGTCTACCCCCCTTGTCTTCCTTAGGAGTGAGCCTAGACGGAAGAAGTCTGGATTGAGGTGACAGTGGGTCCGGACTTAGGCTTGTGCCTCCAAGGACACACCAAGTGGGTTTGAGACTTCTCCACGTTTGTAAGTGTGTATAAGGATGGCAACGTGACTCTGATTTTGAACCCTGTAATGAAGTCGTTGTGTTCTGCAAGTTATCGATGCCAATCAATAGAATACCATTACTCAACTTTGAAATCAACTGGCTAAAAAGCTCATCCTCAATTTGCATGCCCTCAATAAGAATCTTCTACAAGAAGTGAGAGAGTTAAGAGGTAAAAAAGATGAAATAATGGATGGTGTTCAAAACTTTCCTTGCTTGAGGTTTTGGTCTTTGGCATTTGATTTTTTTAGCTCTTTGGTTTCATGATAATTTGTTGAGTTAAAGATATGACTATGAGTGTTTTGGCTTAAGCTATCTCACTTTTTTTGCATTGTTTTTATGGGTGCTTTGGTCTAAGTTAGTGCACATGTTTTGTTTTTTGCATCATGTTTGTGGGTGCTTTGGCCTAAGGTAGTGCACCTATTTTTTTGCTTTTTGCATCATGCCCGTGGACATTGCATTCATGGTTTGCCTTTTTGTATTAAAGCCCTGTACAAATTGTTGATATTAATAATCAAAGGAAGCTTTAATTCAAAAAAGACTCATTTCATTACTTTGATAGGGATTCAAGTCTTGTTGGTCTTGGTAAAAGGTATCATGAAAATTTTGATAAGTGAACCTTGCATATTAATAAGATGGAAGGAAACTTGAATCTTATAAATCAAAAGCTCATGGATGAATTAAAGGAGAAGGAAACAACACTCGATTCTCTGCAAAATGATATCCAATTTTTCTTGATACCACTTATTCTCTTGCATTGTTGGCTAGTCATGAGCAATCTCGTTGAGTTTGAGAAGCATACTAAAGGGTTTGGTTCCAAATTGCTTTGTCATATGAGTTATATCGATTGTGGTCTTGGTAAGCATGGACATGGGTTGTCAATCCTATTTAAGCTGATCTGACATTGGTGAGAGCAAACTTTGGATATTTTGAGACTTCTTTACTAGATGCAAGCCATCATGATCCTTCTACTACTATTTTGCAGGAACCATATCCCACACCATCTACTACATCATTTGATGATTTTTCTGTGCCAAAACTTGAATCCAATATTGATTAGCAGGATCACATCTCGTACCTTATGTTTAGCTAGAACCAGATTCTTTGCTATCCACATTTGAGTTGTATCAGCAACTTAATCTTCATGATTTGAGGTAATCTTGCTCTCTATCCAAGATTGGACTCCCTATTTGTATGCTAATAGTGTTTCTTATAAATCTTTAGTGAAGAAGCATAAAAGGCAAAACCTTGGTTTGATATCAATTATTAGGGCTTATTGTGGTTGAATTGGAGCACATGTTTGATGACCTACTATTGATTCGTGTCATCCACTGTACATTCGTACAATCCTCATTGATCTCATTGATTGATTGGACATAGTAGTAGTCTTTGTTGTGCATATTTATGATGGCAACTGTTCTTTGATGTTTTTGTCTTGCACATCTATGAGTAGAGACAATTTTATGATGGGAAAGTTAGGGTATTTAGACACTTAGAAGTTAGTTAAGATCAACTTGGTTTGATTTGTCTTTAGCTAAAGTGTGTTTCTTTAGTGCTTTTGTAATTTTCTAATCCTATAGCCACGATTATGTTCTAGACATAAAGTGATTTGGCGGTTCATCTTATCTTCGATGTTAACGAACACTTGATTCGTGGCTTAACACTTGTTTGATCCATGATCTCTATTTAGAGAGCATGGAGGGTCATGTGTTGATGATCAATTCTGAGAGATTTATATGTAAACTATTTTCTTTTTGCATTAGTGTATTGCTTCAAGTGGCCATGTTGGTTGGGGCAGTGTGATTGTTTTCCAATTTGAGGGTTTGAACCATGTCATACATTGGTGTACAGAGTTTTGATCTATTTGTGTGAGTGGTAACGTGTTTGACTTGTGTGGATATAACTTGTTTATCAAACATGGTACCATAACTCCTATGAAGACTCACCTCTGTTGTTGATCAAGATCTTGAACTTGTGTTGATGCATGCATCAAAGGACTACTGAATTTTGTTATTTTTGAGCATTTCTGAGTTTAGTTAATCGCTCCAGCACGTCGGGAGCACCATTTTCAATTGGAAACCCTTTTTGTTTCACCTGAAAAGTTTTCTATTTGTGCAAGATATGACCATTTATATTAGATCTAGGCGTATATAATTTAACTTTTTTGGTTTTTAAAATCTCTTTCCTATTGTTTTAATATTTCATTTTGTTTTTTGGTTTGCTCCCTTTTCGATCCATGTATGCTCTTTGCCTTGTGTTGTGCCTTGTGCAGTCTTTGGCAAATCAGAAATATGCTCTTTCTTGATAGACCAAGTTGCATTTTTTGGATATATGATTTGATATTTAACCTTGAATTTGTAAAATCTTGATTTTTTTTAATCTTAAATTTCCTTTTTTTGTGTGCAATGGTGTTTGAAGTTTTTTGTAGGCAAAAACAAGGGTTTCTAGGTAGGCATGCACATGAAGGAGGCTTTGAGTATAAAAAAAGTCTCCTTGCTTCTTTCTAACAGTTGTTATATCTTTTGTTATAGTTCACTTGGTTGGTTGTTACTTTATTAAAATATAGGTTTGTAGTTGAAGCCTTTTTTTTTATTAAATTATTTTTGTAAAAGTGCATGGAAATTTAAGCTGTGAAATAACTTTATTGTAAAGTGCATCTCACTTAAATTATAAAAGTGAATCACTCATAAAGTAACTTTATTATTATTTTTTAAAAGTTATTTTTTGCATGCAACTTTAAGTTATAAAGTAACTTTATTGTAAAAGTGATTCTCACTTATTTTATAAAAGCATGTCACTTACATCATAAAAGTAACGTTTTTGTAAAAGTGAGCTTATAGGACAAACTTAGACAAGGTGGACAGATTTGTTGTTACTCTTTACAACTTAACAACCTTAACATGCATCTATCACCATGTGGACCAAACTTCACTTGCCACATGGCACCTTGGTTACATTTTATGTCTTTTTCAAGTGGGCATAATATTGTTATTTAAAGTCTGTTTCTAGTGTCTTTTTTTTGGAACTACCTATTTTTTAAATCTCTTTACATTGGAACAACCAGTTTTTATTCTTGAAACCATCTTACTTGCATATTATAATATGGTTAGTCCAAAGGATCTCCTACTAACCAGTGCAAGCTACTTCTCATGGAAATCACATATGGAGGATTTACTACAAAGAAGGGGACTTTACTTCATTACCTTAGGAACGTAAATTGCCCCTCTTCAGTTATTAGAGAGAGCCAAATGGAATAATAAAAATGACAAAGCAGGTGGATCAATTGAAATGTCCATCTTCAGTGATCTCCAGTTTCAACTTCAAGGCATTAAGGCCTTAGGTGCCGACAAAAGCTAGAAACTGTGTTTGGTAAACATAATGAGATTCAAGCCCACTAGGTTGAAAGCTAACTGATTGCGTTAAATCCTAGTGATAAACATGGTATATCCACACATGTCGAATACCTTAAGGCAACTGTTACATAAATAGATCAAAAATCAATACACTAGTGTATTACATGGTTAAACCTTGAAAGAGGGAAATAGACCATGACCCCAACCAACATGGTCACTAGAAGCAATAAATTAATGCAAAAAGAAAATAGTTTACATATGAATCTATCACAATCTATCATCAACAATTGACCAATTTATATCTGCTATTCCTGCTAAGCTTGACAATGCCTATTGTATTTTGTATCTAATTTTCACTCCACTAGAGAAGCACTTATCAGTGAAGGGGCTACATACAAAATGCCTTCTTTTGAAGCTTTTTGCGATTCTCTCATTAGAGAGCAATATAAGCTCTTGCATCTTGGAGTGATCAGTCTTGTAGATACATCTAATAAAGCCTTAGTGACACAATCTGAAGCAAGACCCCAAGAATTTGCATAAGCAACATTCTCGCAACAACAAACAAAATAAGGGCCCCAAACCCTCACAACCTGCTCCTACTCTCAATGGTGATAAAGGAACTAAATCGAAAAGCAAGATGACCAAGAGACATTGTAATTTTTGTGGGCAAGAGACATTCTAAATGTTTCGAGAAGATAGAAGCCTTAGAAATAACAATGAAGAAGAAATACATCAGTCTTGATCCACTGTCTTTTAACTCTTCTTCTCATGGACATGCACTTTTTGCTTTTGTTTTTTCTTTCAATGCAACATCTACTTTTCTTCTAATGAGCCATTGATTGATTTTGGAGCACTTTATCATATGGCTAAGCATAAAGCCGTCTTTTCTACTCTTAACGATTGTAACATAAAAGAAATATTTGTTGGTGATGACAGATCTCAAAACAAATATTTGTTGGTGATAGATCTCAAAACAAATATTTGTTGGTGATTGTTATCGCACGGTTTGTAGGAAAGGTCCAAGGGCTTGAGTCAGGGCTTGAAACCGGCGTAACAGGAGCTTCCCCACCCACTGTCACCTCGATGGGGGGCTCTTTCTATTTAGGAGGGCAAGTCCAAGGGAGACGTCCCTAAGGCAATCTGAGTCAAAGGAAGGCTAAAGGATAAAGGATAAGTCACGGGAAACCCCTTCCACAGATTGCTGCCCAAGTAAGATAGTCAAGTAAGAATATCCACTGATGAATGCACCTGTTTGCGAGACAAAACAAAGAGAAAGACTAGAATGTGCTTGCAGTGGGTTAGTACTTCATAAATATTTAAAGACTATCTCTATTGCTCCCTTGCAGTTTACGGAAAGTCCAAAGAGGCAAAGGTAGGGAAACTGAAAGCCGTATGCCGAGGCGCTTCCACCACTTATCACCTCTGAGTAGAGGCTCCTTTTGCCGGAGGAACGATCCAGAGGGGAGATCCCTAAAACCCGAAATACAGAGTCAAAAGGAAGGCTACAAAGGATAAAAGAGACAAGTCGCGAGCCCTTCACGAGATTGCCCAAATGGAGGAGAAAATGGATCAAAACTAGAATATCCAGCGTTGAATTTTAGGCAAAACAAAGAGAAGGGCTATAGAGTCATTGCGGTGGAGGTTGCTTTATAAATATTTGAGACTATCCTCTTAAAATGACATGTGTATATGAGCATAAGATCAATGTTGTTATTGATGAAGTCAATGATAGCCTATCAAGATTTATATCACTTTACCAATGAATGCATAAAGAGACAAAGCATTCAGTGTATTGCGATTATTCGTATCCCATATCCTTCAATGTAATCCAAATCAACTCATATACATATATCAACCGTCACTGCCTTCACTTTGCAACGTATAGCAGTCAGGCGTTGTTTTGGAATCAAAAGGCATGACAGATTTGAACCCAAAGTTTTATGGAATTAACACAAATGCCAATCAATAACTAATGTATCAATCAATCAGAGAGGTGGAAAGGATTCTTGGTTTAAAAGGGTATATAAACCGAAGCAATAAACAAGCATATGACGTCACCTCTATATCATTTTGAATTGTTTTCGCAGGTTGTGTAAAGGTGGGCGTTTGACTGACAAAATCAACCGACAAAGTGCAAGATTTAACTCCACATTTATGATGAAGCCGAGGAGGCGCTGCTCTATCAAGCGGGGTTGATTAAAATTTGCGTTGTCCTCTTCCCGGGTTGAATCCCTACTAAAACTAGCTAAGGTTAGGCTAGGTTAGTTAGGGTTGAGATTTGAAGAAGTTTGAAGAGTTTTAATAGCACAACAAGTTCAATCAATCAATTCTAGACTAGTGCCATAGCCGGTTGGTAGATTCAAAGGAAGTATGGCTAATGGTTTAGGAGGAGTTCAAACCTAAAGACAAAGAGGCCTAGGGTTTATTAGTTGACTTGCTAGGCAAGGCTACGGCCCTAACCCTAAGAAAAGAGCACCTAGGTGTGGCTGGCTGGGGCTAATTAGCTGAAATCCATGTAGGATTTCCTTGTCAAAACGGCTAGCTTATAAAGATAGATCTAGGGCTGAAAAGTATTGTTGCTCAATACCAAGGCTATATAGCAAACCCTAGAGCTGAAGCCTGATTAAACTTAATTGGGCTGGGGATGTTCTGTTAACTTGGAACTGCAAACTCAAAACCAAGCTGAACCACCAGAGAGAGGGTTAATTAGGCACAGGGCTAGAGCCGAGCCTTCTCCGAAATCTGATAGTTTAAAGCTTATGCTAGGACGTGACCTCTGACCTACGCGTGTGTAGAACCTAGGGTTTCAAGGATCAAGATCATGCAAGCAGATAACAATGAATGGAGATGTTGGGCTACAACTATTAATCAGAAGAAGCTTTGAAGGTACTTGCAAGATCATGAAAACATTAATAATCCACTGGTTATAAAACCTTCAGCATACCTGCTTTTCCTTCACCGAAATAACTCCTCCAAGAGGTTCGCCACACTTCCAAAAGGAACAATGGGCAAGGAAATAAAAGAAGCCTCCAGTGAGCAAGTTGTATTTATGATTCAAAGAGGAAAAACATCCTCTATTTATATACAATGCACTTTGTGTATACGTAGGAATTAAAATAGGTCAACAGAATAGCGCAGGCTAGGTTGATTTTAATGTTAACATGTAATGCCAGTAAAGCCCGAGAAAAATTAATCGAAGCCCTTCAAGGAGAGCGTTGCAGCCTTTTAGGAGCTCCCGATAACCATCAAGTGAAGCCGAAACGTTGCCCTCCTGGGGCTCCAACAACTTTGTCACGCCGTAATCAATCAAGGCCTAACGAAATGCTTCAAACGCCACAGACATCGTCCATCCACCCTTACTTTGAGTAGTCTACGATCAAGCAGGTCAACGTCCAGCTGCTGGGGAATCCATGGGCTAAATCTATGCAAAGCGTCTGATGAAAGAAACATCATACTACTCCTATGTGCAAGGGCTCATCACAAACATTGTCCCGCCTCGCGATCCATCCCGGTGGGCTCTTGACCCCATGGAGGTCAGTGATCATCTCCCCATGCGCGATCCTCACGAATTTTTTTTCTAAGCGTTATAGTCACGCACATCAGCTCGCCCTCCGAGGGCTCATTGAGGTCAAAACTTATCGCCAAGCGATGTAAATCCCATTTCATCATTAAATTTATCGAATATATGCGCCAACATCTTTAACAAGTCTTCTAATGGCTCAAAAGGGCCTACATAAGCCCACTATACAAAGTCGAAGCAACCAAAGAGGCAACCTATTGGGCTAATATACCACAAGAAATGGAGAGTCTCCTCAAAGGGTTATTCAAACCATGTGTGAAGAGTAGCGTGAAGTGGTTTAGGGATGTCTAGTCATAGATAGACCTAGAGTGTTAATGCAGCAAAAGATTTGCCTTTGTAGGAGGCGGCTCATGCGAGAATCATGGTTGCATTTTCCAAGCTCTTATTACCTTATCTTTCTTTATTTGTATTTTACTACAAACCTTAATGAAGAGGACGCTGCCTTGGCTGGGTGGCGAGAGGTGGCAATGATTACCTTTGGTATCTTAGCGAGAAGTAGGAAGGGCATTTGGCTCGTGATGAGAGACCCCCTTCGCTGGCGAAAATGGAACCAAAGGTGCGCTTGCAGCAGTACCCGGATGGTGGCAATGTCATACGGCCAAATACCTATGAACATAATGGTATTTCGTGATGAGACCATCCCATCCTCTTAGTAGTTAGGTCTTGCACTTATTTATTCGGTGGCCTAGGGTTCCTGAGTTTCTTATGAGAGGCTTTTGCCTCTTACTTCTCACGGGGATCCCTTGGCGAAGCATCTCTAGGATTTAATTTTCCTATGGCTTTTTATCTTTACCCGTTGCTTTTACCCACAGGCCTTTAACCCCTTCTTTCCACAAGACAAGATGCCGGATAGATCATCTAATATAGGCTGAACTATAGAGATAGGACAGATGAGTGGATTTTCATCCTAATGGCTAGACTATGGGAATGGGATAGATGAGTGGATTTTAAGATGAAAAAGTGATAATATGAGGGGAGCGGACGATGGTTCTTCAAACCCCCTTTGGTGGCTGCCCAAAACCCATGAATACCAACTTGCTAGGCTTCCCAGTCAATTACCCCAACAGTGGTCAAGTAGATTAATGTAAAATCCAAGCAGTTATCTGAAATGAAAGAGATCTAATGCATACATAAGAGGGTTATAATGATCAAATATGACACATACCATGATACCTCGGACCAATTACCTCATGGAGCAAGAGCCCTCTCTGATGCAAGCCCAGGCCGGTAGTGATGGAGGCTGGTATGGATGTCACGACAGAACGGCTGAAAAGAAGAAGATGGGTCCTCCAGGACCATGCTCAGGTCGCTCCTGCTCTCGTTTCTCTATGTCTAGGACCATGTGGGCCTCGAGACATGATCTCCTAGTTATCCCTAGATATCGGGGATAACAGTGATGATAAATCTCTTAATGTTGTACGGTCTGGAACAATTTAGCTAGATGATGGCCATTTTCATGATGTGTTATGTGTTCCAAGTCTTTCTTACAACCTTGTTGCAATATATCAATTCACCCATTCAGGTGAAGGTAAAAAAAAGAGTTTTCACCTCAACAAGTTGTAATCAAGGGTTTAAAAGCTCCTAAGCATGTCTTAGCAACTGGAATTGTTGATGATATTACCAGGTTGTACATATTTGACAAGTTTAGGTCATCATCCTTTCCATCAATTTTTATTGCTCATAACGATGACATGAGCAATTTGGTCATTTAAATTATTGCTCATTGCAACAACTATGTAAACAAAGTATGGTGATTGTTCTCCCTCTTGTTTCTCACAAAGATGGTGTTTGTTCCGATTATGTTATTGACAAACATCATTGGGATAGTTTTGACAAACGTGCCTCTTGGCATGCCACGATGCCCATGCAACTTGTTTATAGCGATTACTGTGGTTCGTTTCTTTCTGCTTCTTTGTTTGGTTTCAAGTGCTTGTTAGCTCTCATTGATGACTTCTCCATACACACTTGGGTTTATTTCTTAAAACTTAAGAGTTGAGTTTTGACACATTTTTGGCCTACAAGGTCCTCGTAGAAAAAAAATCTGGATATCAACTTCAAAAGTTAAGAACAGATAATGGGGGTGAATATGTTTTTTTAAGAAAACTGGGGAAAATTTTATTTAAAAAACGTTGCAAGAGGACTTGTAGAACGAGTGCTTACAAGGCCAAAAATTAACCTTTTCAAAAATAACAAAAATCGATTGGAAAACTAACTACACTACCCTGAAAAATAGAGACTAGCTTAAGCTTATACATAATTCCAAAATGATTCCCATGGTAAAGTCTGTAGAACACCCCTAATATCAGAATATAGAAGCACAATAACTAGAAATTATTAAGCTGGGGGATCTTTCCTGTCATACACAACTTCTTGAGGATCTGGTGTCGAATCCAGGTCCAGAAAGTTCTGGAGGGGGCTCGGGGAAGAGGCCACATGTGAATTTGTTGTGACTGTGCGAGCTAGCGACGGGGAACTGGGCCTGGAGTGCATCTCTTCCACTTCGGACCGGATAGCCGCACACTCATGCTAGAGTTGTTGTTGGCCTTGATGATGCTCCACCAAAATCTCCAGGGCAGTAAGAACTTCAACTGATAGCCTATTAACTTGAATTTGAAGAGCTTGGACAGAGTTCACCAGATCTGATTGTTCATCTTCCGGAGGCTCCCTTCTCCAATGTGCACTTCTCTTAGCCATGATGCGAAGCCTTACAACTGTTGTTGGACAAGTGAATTCCGATGAAACAACAAGCAAGCGTTGAACCAATGGTGAATTTCTCACAGGCTCCGAATACTTCTGTGTAATTCCCAATTGCGTTCCTCTTAAATTCACATTCCATTGTGTGAAGGACAACAACCACAAAGGAGGAAATGCTTCACCTGTCATATCCATTCAACAAGAGATACACTCATACAGAGCGATCGAATGACTTCGAGAGGTGGTATAATCATTATCCTGCATGGTTGATGCCAAGGAGAGCTGGGGTGACGCAAACACCATGAGTGGAAGGACAAGAACCATAAGGCTAGGTAAGAAAGGGGCCAGGGGAGATGACATGGTCCATGTGAAGAAGGGGAGAGCACGCACGCAACTGGGAAAGAAGGACAAAGTATTCATGCTCGGACGAGGGGGGGGGGGATAATATAGCAAGGGATGCCCGCATGTGGGTGGCGGAAGCCCTAATGTGGCTTAAATCCATTGCCACGTGTCTTTGCCATAAGATGGGAAAGAAGAGTGGCAGATTTGGCTTGAAATCTCCAACATGTGACGAGGATGGGTCCATCTCTAGGATCACCGATGGAACCCCCTCTTGGGACATGGCTGGGAACCGTGATTTTGGTCATAGAATATGGTACAAGGAGGGATATGCCTCAATTTCTCAAGAACTTAGGAGATTCCTCTGGTTGGGAGGGAAATCCAACACCAAGAGAATGCATTTCGTCAATTGGAATGTGGTCATGGCACCTTAAGGCTCATGGCGAGCTGGGAATTCTTGATCCATCCCTGTCTAATTTGGCTCTTGGGGCGAAGATCCTTTGGAGACTTATTTCTGGAAAGCAGGAATGGTGGAAGAAAGTCCTACTACATAAATACCTGGCTAGAGAAAGACTCGGTGTCTGGATTCTCTTCCACCAAGAATGATTGGGTCCCCTATTTGGAAATTTTTGAAGGCTTCTCTTCCCTTGTTTCAAAGTAAGGCTTACCTGGATTCCTGGGAATCGACATAATTCTCCTTGTCCCTTGTGTGATTTTTATTCCAGGAATAGACTTCCGCAGTCTAGCCTTCTCCAACTGTCTGCTTAGTGCTTCCACCATCAAAATATAAAGGAGGGGGGATAGGGGGCATCCCTGTCGCAACCCTCTAGAGATCTTGAAAAAGTTTGTAGGTCTTCCATTAATCATCAGGGAGATCCATGGGTCATTGATGCATGATGAGATCCATGCCAGAAAATCAACTCCAAACCTGAATCTTGTCAGAATGGCAAAAAGGAAGCTCTACCGAACTCTGCCAAAGGCATTTGCCATATCTATTTTTATGACCATCCCCTTTTCTCCCCACTCCTACTGGAATATATGGCCTCTTGAACTAACAAAATGTTATCCAACATTTGTCTTTTTTCATCAAAGCCCCCTTGGTTAGGTGAGATTAATTTGGGTAGGAATGGCTTTATTCTATTGGCTATGATTTTTGAAATGATTTTGTTTGAGACATTACAAAGGGGGATTGGACAGAATTTGGAAAAGGAAGAGGGGTTAGATTCTTTAGGTATAAGGTGCTAAGGAGGAATTTGTATTCCTCCCATTCTGGTAGATTTTTGAACATACTGAACCATGCAGACTAGGTCTTGTTTTATGATATGCCAACAGATGAGGTAGAAATGGGCTGAGAAGCCGTCTAGGTCGGGGGCCTTATCCATATTCATTTGCTGCAATACCCCTAATATTTCTTCTTCAGTTACTACTTGTAATAACACCACATTGTCTGTCGGGATGACAATCTGGGGGATATTATTGAGAAGACTCTCTTGAGAGTCAATGTACCCCTTCCCATCTTCAGAATACAGATTTTCAAATTAAGACTTTGCTGCAATCTTAACTTGAACTTGACCAGAGATAGATGCTCCATCTTCAGCCCTAATCTCAGTCATTTTGTTTTTCCAAATTCTAGCTTTGGCTTGGCGATGGAAGAATTTTGTATTACGATCCCCCGCCTGAAGCCAAAGACTTTGGAACTTGAGTCTCCATTTTTCTTCCTCTGCCCTTAGAACTTTATGATACTCCATGAAGTTACATAGCTCCTTAGCTAAGAGGGAGGGGGTTATGGGGATTGTTTCAATAGTAATACGTGTCTCCTCCGTTTTCTTTGAGAGATCTTATGCCACTTTCTTTTCTTTATCTTCCTTGAGTCTTACCCATTCTCAAAGGGCCCTTTTGGTGTTTATTAATATCTGTTCCCAAATGTCGATAGGGGACCCCTGGAATCAGGAGCACCAGGAGGAGGACACTTGATCCAAAAAGGCAGGGTTGAGAGCCCACCGGGGGTTTAAACGAAAGGGAATAGGGCCAAGGGATTGAGGGTTGGACAACTCTGGTGTGATGTGGCGGTGATTCGATCCTGCCCAGGGAAGGATACAAGACAAAGGCATGACTGGATCTTCCATAATACTCCCATTGATGAGAAATCTATCCAGCCTAGCAGCTCCGTAGGCCCCGACGTTTGTTAGACCAAGTGAAGCGACCAAAGGAGGGCTTTATATCTAGCAGATCAAGACCTGTTAGGAGATCTTCCATATATTCCCTAGTAGAGTCTCGCACAATGTTACCTCCTCTCTTCTTAGAGGCATGTAGGGTAGTGTTAAAGTCACCTGTTATAATGAGGGGGGCATGACTATAACTTTCCTGCAGATTAAGTAGAGATTTCCAACATAGAACCTTTTCTTGATATATACAGAGGGCATATAAACGTTGAAAATGGAGAAGGACTTACCCAATGGAAGGTGGGTCAAGGACACTTGCAGCCAATTGGGCGAGCTTGACCAATCTTCTAGTTTGAGCAACTGAGGGTTCCAGAGGGTGCATAGGCTACTTGAGGCCCCTCACGAGCTTACTGCTATTCCTATACTAGAGTGCCAAATGTATCTTCTTTCTTGAAGGACATCAATGTCCTTCATTTTCGTTTCTTGGAGGAGAAGAACTCGAGGGGATTCTGTTTGGACTAAACTTCTTACCAAGGACTTTTTATTTCCACTTCCAAGTCCTCTACGATTTTAGGAAACGATTTTTATCATTTAGAGGATGAATTTGGGTTTCCCCCTTTTAGGGGAATGGAGGCACTCTGATTTCTTGAGGGCCTAGGTTCTTTTTTAGCGTGACCATCCATAGTACCTTACTTTCCAAGTTCAATTTCCTTTCGAGTTGTTGCCTCCAACCTCTCGTAATGCGATTTCCTCCCTGGCTTCTTCTGAGCTTTCTGCAATTTCTACATCTTCTTGATCCATCTGAGGGATCGACTTAAGAGCTTCGGGAGGGATTTGATGGTCCCCAATCCTTTCCGGGGGATATTGGGGGGCTGATTTGGGGCCACCCTTTGGATCTTCCTCCATATCCGAGAGGATTTCATACTAATTCTTGGTTGAAATGTGGTCGCTGATTTTGCCTGCAGAAGACGAGGCTGGGGCTTCTTGGGACTTTGGATTGAAGGGAGCTCCCTCTTGGGTTGGAGCTTTTTTAAGCTGTGATCCTTGCTTGGTGGCTTGTCGTTTTCTTCTTGGTTGTTGCCATTGCTCATTGGTTTCCCCCATAGGTGGATCAACTGGGGCTTTCGGTCATCTCTTTGCGAAATTCCCATATTCATGGCAGATCTTGCATTTGAAGGATAGTTGCTCATAATCCACTTGTTGCAGGTATGTCCAATTATCCAAGGTGAGGTTTATGGCCTCTGGAAGACCCTTCTCAAGATCGACCTCTTTGCAAATTTGGGTGCAAGGTTGTAAACCATCTTTTGGTTCTGCTCGATCAATATATTTCCTAAGACTATTTTCAATAGTGCAGAGAGTCTCATCATTCCAACAAAGGAGGGGTAGAAATGGAAGACTGACCCAAACCGAGATTGCAGAGGGGATATTGTTTTCAGAGTTAAAGTCAGGGGTGCAACGATTGAGATACATCCCACGGGCTCACATAAAATAAGGGCCACTCCTGAATATTGGATCCCTGTTTGTCTTTTCTTCAAACAGGAAAGCAAAGAAACCCCTACCACAGAAGGAGTGAGAGATCTTACCTTTCAAATGTGGCTACCAATTTTTGTCAACCCATATGGCTACAGATCGAGGTGAGGGCCATATCCCTATGAATTGCTCGATTAGTCCATTTTCCTCTAACTTCAAAGTGAGTGACCTCGAACTGGCTTGAACCAGAACAAAAGGGATCTCATCTAGATTTTTAACGAAACACGAATGGGCAGGTTTGGGTTGCTTAGGAAGGGCCGCAACTAGGGAGGTGAAAGCAACGATTTCAGAGGGAGGAGGAAGGGGAGGGGAGATGGAGCCCCTTCCAGGGGAGGCCATGGCGACTGTTGTGGAAAACACGCAGGCTAGGGTTTCAGGTTGCATAGCATACACTAATTTGCAGGTTTAGTTTACTTTTGAGACACTGAGTTTGACTCTCAGTCTAGTAATGGGGGCGAATATGTTAACAACAAATTTACAACTTATTGCATCGCAGAGGGCATTTAGATGTGACATACTGTTCAATATACAACACAACAAAATAATGTTGCTAAGAGAAATAATTGCACATAAAAAAGAAATGACAAATTGTATGAACCAGTCTGATGGATTAAGTTCTCATTTTGGGTGAAGCCATTATTTGTGCAAATTACATAGTTAATCGTGCTCCTACAAAGGATTTAAAATATATAATGTTGGAAGAAACATGGAGTAACATTAAACCCGATGTAAACCACTTTTGTGTGTTTAGTACTGAAGCATGGGCTCCCATTCCTATGAGAAAAGGAAATCATTACAGCCTAAGAGCAAGATGTGCATTTTTGTTGTTCCATTCTTGTGAGAAAAGGAAAGCATTATAGCCTAAGGGTGAGATGTGCATTTTTGTTGGATATTCTGAAGATGTAAAAGCTTATAGACTTATTCAAATTCATTCAAATGAAATTTTTATAAGGTGAGATGTCAAGTTTGATGAAGGTCTCTCGGCCTATGTGCCTAATTGGACGTTTGTGCCATCTTCTATTCCCATCTTTTCTACTAGTGGTCCTATTTTAGTTTCTTCTTGATTAGATGATGACAGTGAGGATGAAAACCCACCTTCGTTTGCTCACCCCCCTCTAGTTGAGTTCATTGAACATGAAACTGCATCGATAGCACAACTTCTTAGATGGGTCCTTGCAACACGAGAAGCAACTGGTGATCTTGTCTGTGATCCTTCAGATTAGTATTGTACACATTCACAGTTCTAGCGGGCCTCCTCTTTTTTGGCTCAAGTTTCAAAGACACATGATTCATAAACATTTGCAGAAGCTTTTGACCATCTAGATTGGGATGTAGCAATGAATGAAGAACATTATTTCGTAAGGGCTAATGATACTTGGGATCTTGTACCTCTTCCAAAAGTAAGATAACTTGTTAGATGTAAATGGTTATATAGAATCAAGTAAGCATCATATGGAAGTGTTGAAAGACACAAGGCATGGATAGTTGCCAAAGGGTTTTCCATCTCCAAAATGAATTCCATCTCCCATTTTCTAGGCCTTGTCACTTCATATGAATGGGAGGTCTATTGGATGGATGTTAAATCCACCTTCTTGCATGGGGATTTGCAAGAAGAAATTTACATGGAGCAAGATCTTGGCTATGCTTAGAATGACTCCAACCTTGTTTGCCACCTTAACAAACCTCTCTATGGCCTTAAGCAAGCTACTCGAGCTTCGTATGCTAAAATGGATAACTTTCTTCTTGGCACTGGCTTTTCTAGATTTCATTTTGTCCTCAATATCTATACCAAGAAAGTGGGTAACCATCTTATAATACTTGTTCTTGTTAAATTTAAAACAGCTGCAAGAGCCATTCTCCGGGAGGATGGCAAAGACCCTAGCCAAGATCTAGGGCCCCCAAGTGCACCCCTGGGGTTTCTTGGTCTGGGACCAAACAGTTAGTGCCATGGCAAAAGACCCTTGTAAGGGCCCCCAGTATATGACTGGGGTTCTTGGTCTGAGACCAAGCAGCTAAAGCTCCTAGATATGTCTAGGGCCCCTGGAAATGCCCAGGGTACCCATGCCTGAGGCATGGGTTGATCCTTGGTCTTGTACCTTGGTGGATAAGACCCCTGAGAGGGCCCCCAGTAAATGACTGGGGTTCTTGGTCTAGAACCAAGCAG
>SNQJ01S0029455.1:129367-142265 GCA_010110895.2 Picea sitchensis | reverse complement strand
CCTAAATAGAAAGAGCCCCCCATCGAGGTGACAGTGGGTGGGGAAGCTCCTGTTACGCCGGTTTTAAGCCTTGACTCAAGCTACTTAACCCCTTCCTACAAACCGTGCGATAACATGGCCTTTAGCCCCTTCTGCCCACAAGGCAAGGTACAACCCTTCCTATCTTGGAAAATCCCAATGCCCGAACAAAGGGTAGGGGGAAAATGAGGGGAATAAAGATGGAAAGTGGTAAGTATGGAATGAACGGACGATGACCTTACATAGACCCACCCAGTGGCAACTCATCCTAAAGGGAATCGACTTACTAGGGCGACATGTCACCCTTCCCAGGTATGAACAAGTTAAAAGGCATAATTTCCAAGCAAACATTATGAAATGAAGGAGAATTCAATGCAACATATTCAAGTGCTTCAATAATCAGAGTGACACATACCATGATATCCAGACTCATTACCTCATGGAGCAAGACTCACTGCTACTTCAGGACCAGGTTGGTGGGATGGATGTTGCTGTTGATGATAGATGGGCTGCATTGAATAAAAGATGGGCCCTCCGGGGCCATGCTTTAATCATTTGGTTCTTGGTACTCCATGTTTAGGACCTGTGGGCCTCGAGACATAATCTCCTTAGTTATCCCAAGGATTGGGGATAACAAGTGTCATCTCAAACCTCATGGGCCTGCTGAGATGAGCCTCCTGCTCTCTCATTAACACTGATCCAAACTCCAGACTCCCTCTGGAACTCATCTCCAGACTCCCTTTGAAGCCGACCTGAGGCTACCTCTGCTCTCTCTCTTGCTTGACTTGCATGATCTGTAGATGGAAGTCCTTCTCCACCTATCTGAGACCTCCTTGAATCAAAGTCTTTCTTGATCCAAGCCTTGATCTTGGCATTTCACCAAAGATCCTATTCTTGGCATCTCACCAAAGGTCCCTTGATCTCGGCATCTCACCAAGAGTCTCTCGATATTGGCATCTCACCAAAGATCCTCGCCTTGGTCTCTCCCCAAGTGACTTCCACTTTCCCTTCCTTCTTCCAGGAAAAACCCCTCTGCAGTCACTGCAAATCAAGAATCAAATCTCTTGTTTGCTGAACCTCAGAGCTCCTCCTTTGATACCATGTTGAGAATCTGATTTTAAACACTTAGCCAACGCTAGATTTCAACCTCCTATAGTTATCCACCAATAAAGCAAGGGTACCACATGCATTTACTGTAACTATGAGCAGAAATACAAGAGACTAAGCAATCTGAAAATATAGCAGCGGAAATATAAATGAACAACAACCACATTCATACATTGAACGCAAGAAATTTTTGGGCAATGCCCTTGGAAAAACCCTCAAGGGGAAAACCAGTCTAGGAGAGATTTTTCTTATTGAGCTAGGAGGAAATTTTTTAGTTTATAACAACATCATTTTCAGCATTAAATGTACAACAATGACTAGTAAACAATACCAACAGACCTCCTCGAAATCTGTGTCGAAGACCATAAAAAATTGAACCAGATTTTAGCCTGGAAATAAGTGCCCATATTTCTGTTGTACGACTGTACTGTACGGCCTTCTTTTGACAGCAGACAAGTCCTCGATTTTTGTGCTTAACTACTGCACCTTGCTGTACAGATTTCTGTCTACTAGAGCCTTGAAAATCGTGCCTATCTTCAGCAGAAAGGCTGCCTTGATTTCAGTGCCCAACTCTAGCTGTTCGACCCTCCTTTAATGCTGAAATTACTTGGGATGCATGCCTCCTTCCCTCCTTGGGATTGTGCCTCTCCCTTTTGCTGCTACTCTTTCCTCTAGTTCAACTCTCTAGGAATTTGTCTCTTCAACTTCCTCTCTCAGTGTACTCAAAAGGTTGTGCCTCATCTCTCCTCTAGTGCTCCTTTTATTACTCATTAATGAGTAACAACCGTGATCCTTGATTTTCTATGACGGATGTGACTTTTTCCCTCATTGAGATAATTTAAGTCACTTAAGTCATTCAAATATTATAAAGTCACTTTTACCCATTAATATTAAAAGGCTCAATTTGACTTTATAAAATCATTTTATATAGTCATTAGAGAGAGACATTTGCTCGGACTCCTGCCTAGTCACAATAAATATAGAAGTACCCCCAAGCCACAAAATCTAACATGCAATGTTATTAGAACCGGTGGAATCGGCTGGTCCAATTGGTTTTGGAGAAAAACCATGTCAAATTGATGTATTGAACTGTTTTTGGCCAGTTCGGTACTAAATTGGCCGTATTGAACTGTTTTTGGCCAGTTCGGTACTGAATTGGCCGTATTGAACTGTTTTTGGTCAATTCGGTACTGAATTGGCCGTATTGAACTGTTTTTGGCCAGTTCGGTACTGAATTGGCCGGTTCCGTACTTAGGCACCAAATCGATCGGTTTTGTACAGCTCCATATGACATGTCATGGACCTAGATTTTCAAATTAAAAAAAAAATAAGAGAAGGGGGGGCCTATTACCTAACCCTAGGGCCTACTCAAACCTAGTAATTAATGGTAATATTAAATTATTAAAGTAAAAGGTTGATTAGTTTCATATTCATCCTTCTACTTAAATTTTTAACATTACCACTAATTGTTTCAGAATGTTTCAGTTCTTCATATGGAGAAAGTAGAATTTTGGATTCCATTCAAAATTCAGCAGACTTGAGGGTTTTCAAGATTTCAAGATTGGCAGGATTGCAACATTTCCACTGTATTCTATCTTGTATGAACGTATGGAACTGACATTTAATCAAGAGCACCAAGCCCTCTATGTATCTTGATGTTGGTGGCATTGATTGTTGAACTCTTCAGTCATGACCCTAGTAAAAATGTACCCTTCACTAAAGTAAAATCACTTATTAGCCATGTTAAGCTTTTTCTATCTTATTTTAATGCTTAGAGGGTGACCCCGATCATGAGGATCCTAATATAGGTGATGATTTTGATGATATGTAGTTATTTGTTGTAGCATGATATTTTTTGGACTGTAGAGGCCATTTAGAGCCTCTTTGTTGATGTATTTTGGTTTAGAGATGGGTTGCACTTGGTGTTATTTTGGTTATATGCACTCTTACTTGCTATATAAATGAGAAACTTTGCATCTTTATGTATAAATGGTCTGGATTCATATGAATGCACATGAATATATATATGTTTCTTTTCAAAATTTTTAATATTTTATGTATTTTTTGGACATTGGTTGCATGTAGAAATTTCCAAGAATAGATAGGGTGCAGATCCCTTGAAGAGAGAGAGATGCATGCATGCATACTTCTACTTTCTTCTATTGGACACCTTCCTAGGAATAGTTCTTTCATGCAGGTTGAGAATGCTAATTCCAATGCCAGAACTATATATAGTGTTTAGGTTTATTTCATTTAAGGCACTGTTGTGCATGTGCATTCATTCTACCTCCTAGTCTATGTAGGAGAAGCTAGGGGTATAGGCTTTACTCAATTAGTTTTTCAGAGTAGGAAGCAGTGGGTTAAGGGTAGAGTTCTAAGTTTTCTGTGTTTTTCCTGTTTTCAAGAGTAATAAACAGTAATGTGAATTGAGTTCCAGCTCTGTGTAGTTGCTGCTACTTTCTTCCGCTTGATGTGTTTCTGTTCCTAGTAAAAATCAGATTGCAGTTTTGATAGAGATTTCAGTTTTTTTCTTTCCAAAGTAGGTAGGTTAGAAATCAGACTAGGACTGTTATGGTGCACTCAAGAATTTCAACTCTCTGGTCAACCCAGTGGGGTCCCTCCCTTGCTAATTAGGATCTCTCTTGGGCCTCATGCGTTGAAATAATGTAACTGCAAAGAGTATTCTTATTATTATTGTTATTTTATTCACGGGATTAGTCCCCATTGTGGATTAATCATGTTGGTAATTGTATTAGGACTAAATCCCCTTTTGCGGATTGGTCAACGGACAATTGTAATAGGCAGAATAAGAAGTCGGCCCCAGCAGTTATTATTGAGACCCAGAAATAAATTAAAGGTGCGTTTACCCACCCAGAGTGAGAGGTCGGCCCTGCCAGTGAAGACCCTTCACACGTGCCAGTCTTGTATATATAGAGAGGCTAGCACCTCACTTTATCTCACAACTCACTTGCTCATTCTTAAGAGGCAAGCTGCAACTTACCAGTGGAGAGAGGGAGAAGAGTGGCACATCTTTTGGAGAGGACTATCTGTATTTGTTTGAGTTATCTCTTGAACATTGTATTGGCAATTTATGATAAGGAAGTTTTTGCTGGGTTTTCTTCCCCTAAAGGGTTTCCCAGGATAAATGTTGTGTCTCTTGTGAACGTGTATTTCTCAATGATCTTGTTCTTATATTGCTCTTATCTATTGAAATGCAAAGATTTATAATAATGGCATAAACATTAACATCATGCGCTAGTTGGGGTCTTAGTCATTGATCCTTCCTTGGGTTCCAGATGTCCCTAATCCATCAGGGCATGATCTTTGAGGTGCACACTTGGTCAAATTTTCCCATTGCTTTTGTAGTGCCCTCTTTCTTTCCAGGTGCTCAAGCTTGGGTCTTTCGTCGTTGTCGGTAGTGTGGTACCTCAATCTAACTAACACTCTACAATTATTAGTTGAGGGTCATAACCCTACTGGCTGTTGGTTCCTCTTATTCAAGTGTTATGACCCTCATCTAATAATCAATTACTATTATATTTTTTTATTAATAGTATTTTTATTGTTATTGTTTAAATTAATTAGTAAATTCTGTCATCAGAAGATTGCATTTAATATATTCTTATGTAATCTTCTTAGTTTGGTTACTGTTTGTGTAATCACATTACTCTGTATATTCTGATAAAAAGGTGTTAGGCAACCATCTGAATAATGCTGTTAATTACTTCAAAATGTTCTCTCAGCTTTTTTAAATGCTAGCTCTAATTCTCATGATGTGTAGTACAGCAATTATACCTTCTGTCCTCTAGTTGTTAATGTCTTCTACAACAGTTTTAGTTCCCGTGACTGAAGAAAATGTAACTAACTGTGTTTGTTTTCTGATAGGTTTGGCATAATTATAGCTTCGACAAGCATATCATAGAAAATCATGAGATCAATGTCAATGGGTTCCATGCTGATACGATGCATCTTGCACGGCTATGGAATTCTGCAAGGAGTAGAGAAGGTGGATATTCACTTGAAGCTCTTACAAAGGATCCAAAGGTCATGGATGGAGCTGGTGCAGAAAATGAAGATAAGCTGATTACAGGCAAGGACTCGATGAAATCAATTTTTGGGAAAAAAAAGATAAAGAAGGATGGTACAGAGGGGAAAGTTATCACTCTTGCTCCTGTTGAAAAGCTTCAAAGAACTGAACGGAAACCATGGATATGTTACTCTGCCTTAGACTCCATAAGTACATTGAGGCTCTGGAAAAGCCTCAAAGCAAAACTGGAGAAAAGGGATTGGGTATGCAACGGGGTTAGGAAGGGCAACATGTATGACTTTTATACAAAATATTGGCTTCCTTTCGGCGACTTACTGACACAAATGGAGTCTGAGGGGATGAAGGTTGACCGTAAGTATCTATCAGAGATGGAAAAAGTTGCTGTCAGGGAGCAGGAAATTTCTGGTTCTCGGTTCAGAAAATGGGCCTCTAAATTTTGTCCAGATGCTTGTTATATGAATGTGAGCAGTGATGCTCAAGTGCGACAACTTCTGTTTGGTGGCACGCCTAACAAGTATACTGACTCTGCCTTTTATCATGTTCCAAGGATATTTTCTTTGAAATTGAATACACATTTTCTTTCATAATAAAATTGATTATTATGTTATTTCCCTTCTGTATTTACCTGTCCATGTTTAAGGTTTACCCTACTAACTAAATATCTGGTTTCAAAATTTAGGGCATATTTATGTTTTCATTCATGGACCAAATATCCGAGTGACTAAGCTTTAAACATCTCAACCTTGTTTTTGCTAGAAATAGCGGACAATTAAGCTGGAAATATGACATTGTATAAAGAAAAAAAGAGTGGCAGAGAGAGACTGTTATAGCATGCTTGCAACCATACCTCCGTTAGAGTGATACAATAATCATATCTACTTTAAATAGGTGGTGCCTTATTCTTTACAAATGGTTGATGTTCAAATCCTTTGAAAGGCTTAAATGTAACTCTAGTAGTAAAATTGAAGTAAATAGCATCCAAAACATTAGAAAAACACATGGCTTTTAAAGTCCATCACCGTGCATCAAGTACTGGGGATGATCAGGACAGAGGCTTCCAGATTCTAGAGCATCACGTGGAATTCAGAATCTAGCCATAATCATGACGCAATATGATAACCTTAAAAAGAGTTGCAGTAGGATGTCTTATGGTGGCAAAGAGACACAGTCATAGCATTCACACAACCATACCTCCCTTGGAGTGATACAATAATTAATTAATTGATGTCTTATTCTGGACATATGGATGTTCTACAAGCCTTCGAAAGTCTTAAATATAAGTGTAGTAAATTTGAAGTAAATGGAATCCACCTTCCACAGCATCAGAATAGGACATTGCTTTCTATGTCAAGCACCATACGGCAAGTACAGCAAGCACCGGGGCTGTTCCAGATTCTGGAGCATCATGTGAATTTCATAATCCAGAAAAAGTTCTACTGCTAATCATGACACAATATGATAACTTGAAAAAGTAATTGCAGCAGGCTTTCTTATCCAGTGTACCAAAATCTTCGTGTTAAACGGTTAACAATTTGTGACCAGTCATTGTTCTAAATATGCCAGCTACTGGGAAACCTTGAGAGCTGAACAGGTTTTCTATTCAATGTTTTGAATAGAAAACTTTGGTTACAGATACTATACATGGTAGCCCCTCAAGAAACCATGCAAATTCACAAATTGTTGATGAGCTGAAATTTTTTCAGCAGCATATCACAATTTTGGAGACCCAGTATGGAGTTCTTGAAAGGGCCACTTTCAGATTTTTCAAGATTCACAATCTTGAAAAGGTTTCGATGTTTAGAAATCTCATCTTGCTTGATATCTGAAAGTAGTTCTGGATACCTATTGGAACAATGAGCATGGGGTTCCATTTTGGTGAAGTTTCGACTTGTTTTAGACCTTGGTCAAAGATGGTCAAAGTGATCACATTTGGTCAAAGTTCAAACCCTAGGTCTAAAAATAGAAAGTTTCATTTTTTGAGATCATCATATTTTCAGATACCCAGTGTCAAGTATAGTATAAGGGTGAATTTGGTGGCAATCCAAGACTGCAAATTTTTGAGCTACTTTTAGCAATATGCTTTTTTGAGATTTGACATTATTTTTGGAGACCCAATATGTTGTATAGCTATTAGCATTTGGGTCAAATCTCGTTCCATTCCGAGAAGTTTGGTTTTTGGTTAACGTTCTAGGGTTTAGAACCATCCTAGGAGGTTCTCTGTGGGTCCTGTTACCTCTCCGGGAGGTACCCTACATTTTTCATTTTAGCTACACCATTGTAAGCCCAACGAAGCAAGTTAAAGCCATGTAAATCATATTGGATGAAGTTGTATGGACTCTCAGACTTGGTCCGACCATGATTAGTCTCCTTAGTCCCCATTTCAATGTCTTTCGTCTTGGATGCGATTGGAGGACTTAGAGTGGATCTATCGTAGACACATGAGTTGTGTGGAGCCATGAGTCTTATGTAGGGGTGATTGCAATTTGTGGGGCCTAGTCCGGTCCATGTGATGCACACCTATGTCTTCCCACATGGTTATTTTATATTGAGTCTTTATGCATCTCTTGGTCGTTTTGAATCATCATTCATAGTTCACAACATGACAGTCTCACAAAGTGATCACCATTTCACGGATTTCAAGATAGTTCACGAATCCTCATGCATGAGATCTCGGGCCCTAAAATACATCAAGGGCTCAAATTGACTGCAATCATGCATACTCGACATGCCATGTCGAAAATTTGGAAAAAGGGTCGGTTGTAAGCAAAAATCAGTTGCTGAAGGGTTCTGCAGGGACATTTATAAAAGAAATGTGGGAAACGAAGGCCATTCATCGACATGCAAGGATAAATTCAATAGCAAAGGTGAAGTGAAGCTTGTTCCTGACAAAACCCATGTGACAATTTTTCAGTCTGGGAGTTTTTACATGGATTCGGTAAACCTGGCTATGGAGGCAAATTAAAAGGCACATTAATGGTGTTATTTTAAAAAGGACAACTGTTTTATATTATAATAAGGGCCATCCCTTTTATATTTTAATGTATGCCAAAATGATAAAAGGGGATCAAAAATATTTTCATAAGAATACCTCCCCTTATGATAAAGTTCATAATGAAGTTGATTTTATGGGGGTTGTATACTTGGTAATGCTTTATAAAATTGAAGATCGACCCCCTTTTTCTGTTAAACTTTATTGAAGTCGATTTACTTAGCCAATAAAGCTGAATCATTGGGTCATGTATTAGCATGAGAAAAGTCAAGCTGTGAATAATAGAAGGAGCTGCCATTAGCACAACATTTCAGCCCTCTTATCCTAGCCAATCGGGTCAAAGGACAATCGTATGAGTCCACGTATTGGAGCATGGGGAAGAGGTAGCCGTTGGCACCTTTCTCAACCAAATTAGAAGCCACCAAACTGTTACATCCGCCCAACATTAAAATAGCCCTGCATATGAGCAAATAAACATTAAGGACAATGTGGACGTGGGTCAATTAGCTATTACGAAGGAGCCACCTAACCATAGCCGTGGGCATTAAAACGAAACCATTGTTAGTTCCACAAATGAAACCGATCCACATTCAAGCAATTTTGTTCTAAATGGCTGCATCAACAAGTTAGATCGTTGCCCAGTTAACTATGATCGACCCTCCGATCAGTTAAAATTATTTTCTAGCGAACCAATTGGTCATCAAAGTGAACGGATTTGGTCAGAAAGTAAAGTCGCTGTTGGGCCAAATAAAAGTGGAATGCCGGGATATAAATCAGACATATAAATCAGACAAGTGAAGATATGTAATAAAAAATATTATTCCATGGGTTTAACCTCTAACCGATTGTGGATGAGCAAACCAAGAAAATATTATTTTCTGAGGGAGGTAGCAACTAGCTATTAAAAAGATTTCTATATAAGGCTGGCCCCTCCTCTCATTTGTTGTTGTTTGAAACTTTGTGAGATCATTATGCCATAATTTTTAACTCAATTCTCTCGTGTCAATGTGGATTGTATAATGTAATGCTTGTTCTTCTTGGCCAAGGATATTTTTTATTATGCTTTAACAAGGTTTCTTTTAGGATAATTGTGAAAGTTAATCAATCAATCCATGGAGGAAAGGAAACAGTCTCGTCGTCTATTTCTTTTCTTTGTGGGTACCTAGTGAAACAAATCCAAGTTGTTGGACTTGTTATCCCCATCTTGTGGATAACTAATGAGATTATGTCTCGAGGTCCTCAAGTTGCAGATATGGAGTGCTGAGAGGCCACATGACCAACAATATCCCTTTTGCACAACCAGGGATCCGCATTTCCACCACAGTGATCCAACACTTGGTCGTCGTCCACACCATCTTGCCACCAAAGGTCACTTGGGTCTTGCTCCATGTGGTACAAGTCAGGTATGATGGTGGGTATGATTTTAATATTTGAGGCATTCTAGCTTGTGTATCAGAGGTTATTTTTTATTATGAGACATTTGCTTTTGAAGCTATGCCTTTTACCTTGTTTAAATGTTGATAGTTGGCTTGGGGCACTCAAGTAGATGGTCACCCTTAGGATGGGGTGTTTCTGGGAGCTTCCTTGATGAATCATCGTGCCACTCCCAACCATACTTACCACTTTCCATCATTATTTCCCCTCATGACATCATCTCTTGGGATTTTGGGGTGGACTGACCCTAGAAGGGACCACTCCTCATTTCATGGGAAGAAGGGGCTGAAGGCCCAAGGGGAGTTAGTTGGCAAAAGATAAAAACCTAATGAAAGAAACTTCCAGATGCTTCGCCCAGGGGATCGTGAGAAAGCAATGAAAAGCTTCTCCGTAAGAAAAGGACTCCGTGAAAAGAATAAATAAAGACGCTTAAAGGATCAGTTGAGGATAGGGGGTCTCATCACGAGCCAACCTATCACGTCCATGGGTATCTAATGGTATGACATTACCATTCCTGGCCATCACACCAGGGTAATGGCTCTCAGTTGCATGGCTGAGGGAAAGGGGGTCTCATCACGAGCCAACCTTCTCATTTCCGTGAAAGTAGTTGTGGGTGACACTGCCGTTACCTGGTCACCACGCCAGGGCAGTGGCCTCCAACTCACCGTATGCTATATTGAAATAAAATACAAAGAAAGAAAGATAAAAGGCAATTGATGGGTGTCGAAAAAATGCATTATAGACGAAGGTGCGACACACCCTCCACGAAGGCACCCATAAATGAGATACTATAGACCATTGCATATCATGAACCCCATGCCCATTGAGTACTTCCCCCATCCATTCCACTTCATTCACATGACTCAGATAGGGTTGTTCCTAGACTTAGGGGTTTTGATCCATTGGAAAGAATACCATGCCAACCCTCCCACAACCAAACTTGGCAAAACATCTAGTTTCTTAAGCACATGTTTGTATGATGTAGTCCTGGTATACATGCTTTGATGGCACTTTTATTAACTTGATTTACTCATCATGATGCTTTGACTTGAGATCCTGGGAGGGCATATCCATTTGTCTTGCGGGTACATGTTGGTGGCGGGTACATGTTGGTGGCCAGTTTTGGAAGAACAAGCCCAACATGGGCTTCCATGGGGCAAGCAGCCTATCGGATGGATGACATCGGCCCACATGCCAGATAGCAGAGAGATGCCATCGGAGGCCTAGGAGACAACTGGATAGACATAGCCCACCCTTTACATGCCAAACGACCTGTCCAAAAGGGGCAAAACGTCACTCCCTCGAGGCTTGACGACACAAAGGCACCCATAAATGAGATACTATGGACCCTTGCATATCATGAACCCCATGCCCATTGAGTACTTCCCCCATCTATTCCATTTCATTCACATGACTTAGATAGGGTTGTTCCTAGACTTAGGGGTTTTGATCCATTGAAAAGAGTACCATGCCAACCCTCCCACAACCAAACTTGGCAAAACGTCTAGTTTCTTAAGCACATGTTTGTATGATGTAGTCCTGGTATACTTGCTTCGATGGCTCTTTTATTAACTTGATTTACTCATCATGATGCTTTGACATGAGATCCTTGGAGGGTGTATTCATTTGTCTTGTAGGTACAGGTTGCTGGCCAGTTTTGGAAGAACAAGCCGAACTTGGGCTTCCATGGGGCAGGCAACCCATCAGATGGATGACATAGGCCTAGATGCCAGATGATAGAGAGATGCCTTCGGAGGCCTATGAGACAGCTGGATAGAGATAGCCCACCCTTTGCATGCCAAAGGACTTGCCCAGAAGGGGCAAAACGTCACTCCCTAGGGGCTTGACGTCACATTTGAGGGGCATGTGGTGGTTGATGATGAATCATAGCATGACACATGGCATTTTGAGGTGGAGAGGCTTCAGATGATTGCCACATGGCCTTTGGAGGCCCTACTTTGCATCCCAGCTCCAACGACTTGCTCAATTTGCCAAAACTTCCTCCTTCAAGGGATGATGTCACCTTTGTTTTAGGTTTTTCTATGTGTAAAATGGTGTTAAATTATTGTAAAGGGGCAAGACAAGGGCTGTTATCCCCTTGTTTTGTGTTTTACCCTAATATTATGGACAATTGTGGACAAATTATGTTTAGGAGGATGATATAAATTGAGATCACCTCATTTCATTTTTATATAAGACATAACTCTCATTTGTGAGAGCCTCTTGGACTGAAATTTTCGCTACACTTGGAGTATTCTCTCTCTTATGCTTTTGTTTATGGCTATGTCTTGGTTATGGTTGATGGAGATGGTGCGCTAGATTTGGAAGGCTTTCTTCATTGCTTTTTTGGTGGTTAGTCAGCGTTTATTGTCTTTTAATGCTTGAAGGTGCCAATTATTTCATTGTATTATCATTTGTACAAGTTAAAGGTTCTATTTGCTTGAGCGAAGTAGGGAGTATAAAGGCATACACCCCTACTTGTGTCTCCACCGTTTTATTGCTAAAGTAATATTGCTTCATAAGGGTTTACTACGAGGAGTATAATTGCATACACCCTACTAGTTAAAACCCTAGCTAAGAGAAGCTTACCTTGGGGAGTAAAAGGGTTTACACCCCCAAGGAAGTAACCTGTCTAGCTTCTTCACATTCTCTTGACTCCATTAACCCTTTCTTAAAGACACTAGTCATTTACTTATTGCGTGGGAGAAATAAATTGTTGCCTTGGTAAACGTACAAATTTCAAGTTTTGAAGTTGTCTCTTTTGGATAATGATCTTGATGCCTTGGTGATTCTTCCTCCCTTAGGGCAACCTCTTTCTCCCACAAATTCTTATTGCTGTAGTAAAACTAACCTACAGCCAGTAGGGCTGCTTTAAACTCTAACCCTAACTGCTAATATCTCACAAACTAACCCTAGACTAACCCTCTTTGCTAGTTTAACCTACTAACCTAGATGCATCTATTGGGCTAGATTTGGGCACTTTTTGATGGTCAGATTTGCTGTTGTACTTCATTGAATGTTACAGCCATAAGGCTGATATACTACTGCAGAAATTTACTTTTATGACAACTGTTAGAATTTAGGGTAAGTTGAAAACAGCAGTCTCTTTTTAATTTCAAAGCAAAAACACTTTAGATCTGAAGCATAGACAGCATATACAAATAGATCTATAGAAAGCAGTGACAGTAGAAGAAGACAAACTTTGATAAATCTCAGATCTTAAAGCAGATTAGATAATGCTCATTCAAGATTATAGTAAACTCAATCTATAAGCAACAAACTCAGATCTCAAACAGTGATAT
>SNQJ01S0029455.1:96649-106677 GCA_010110895.2 Picea sitchensis | reverse complement strand
TAATAGTGTTGAGTTGGCATTAGCCAACTTGGATCTTAATGAACTAGTGCTAGAGCCGGTCACTTTTGATGATGGTGATCCTCTTGAGGGGTCATCCTCCAGAGTCCACATCAACAAATGCACAAATTGCATTGGATATAGGGGAGGAGGAGGAGGAGGAGGAGGAGGAGGGAGCAGTGGTAGTGATGCCGATCTTGATGATTATGACATGGAGGACTACTGATAGTCACGACTCATGAGCTATGAGATTCTTCCATCTATGGTTTTAGTATCTACCCTATGGCTATTTTGTATTTGTTTTGATATATGCATCAGCATACTTTGGATACGTTGTCTCTAATTGTCTCTAATGCTTTGGAAACATGATTTAAAATCTTAAAAATATATTTTTTTCGTTAAAATTTAAATATTTTATGTATTTTTTAAAAAACCGGTTCATTACCGGTTCAAGTTGGACCCTCGACCGGTTTCGGTGCCAGTTCCGATTTTTAAAACTATGGTTTAGGGGTAGCAAGTGTTAGTAAAAGGTTCAAGGATAAAGGCTTGAGTGTTTGTTTGATCAATCATCCACTATAATGAGTAGACTAGTGCCTTTTAGGGTTTATGGAGTCACAATAGCAACGACAAAACTTGGAGCAAAGTAGCAGTGATAATACTTTGTCAAAGGAGAAGGGATGAATGTAGGAGGTGTTGGTTGGCTACCCAGGGCCTCAAGCATCCAAGTCCTGGGGAGAAATTTGCTAGAAAGTAAGGGGTCTTAGGTCCTAGCGAATTTGTCCTTCCTTGGACTATTGAAATAATATATGCAATAGGCAAGTAGAGTAATACTACTAGAGAGCTAGCACTTTAGGGCTCTAGTAGTTACTTCTTAAACAAGGTGCACTTCAGAAATTTAAACAAGTGGAAAACTATAGAGAGAAAGAAGTAACTTATGTTTCTCTCCTAAGGTTTAAGCAAGCAATCTCATAAGTTTTAACATGAACAAAGTAAAATTTACCACAAGCATTTGTTGCATAAACAAATTGCATATTTTCTACTTACTTCACCAAGAATAATCAAGCCAAACCCTAGTTGAAGATCTTCCACAATGAGAAATAGCCAAAATACACCAAAAGTTGCCTTTCCAAGAAGTTGCGCACTAATTAGTTCAACCAATAACCCTTAAAGAGGGCCAAATTACAGACCACACCACTTGTGTGATGAGTGATGATGATAAAATGAGAGTCTTTTCTCTCTATTTATACATTATCAATGACCTTTAATTAAAATTAGGTTATAAAAGGCTGACCTGGCCAAATTACATCAAAAATCCAGTTTTTTACATAAATGAAAGTAATTAACCCCTGAAATCATTTCCAAGGGTGACGTCGTGCCCTTCTAGGGTGACGTTGAGCCCCTAGGGTGAAACGTTGGGCTCTAGAAGCAGGACGTTTGGCCTCCAAAGGCCCTGGATGATGCCCACACGTGCCAATCAGCTCACAACTGACCTCAAGGTGCAATCCTCAACTCTGGATGACGTCTAGGGTCTCAAAGGTGACATCATGGGCTCCCAAAGGTCAATGTCCAGGTGGAAAGGCAAGATCCCCCTGGGTCTAGGTCTACTGGGGTGTCTCCGGTGCAGTGCCCTTCTTTCTTCCTGGCGCAAGTCTCTGATGTCTCTCTACCCATGGCTGGGGTCACAACATCCATCTGTGGGCTTTCATCCCTATGGAGGTTCGAGCTAATCATTCCCTCATATGTACCTGTCCACCGAGCAAAGTCCTGCAACAACAACAAGTACGCCCTCCAGGGGTTCATAAGTCACAGGGATCATAGCAATGTCAATCACATCTAATAATCAAATCACCCAAACATGTGCATGAAATCCCCCTTTAACCAGACAAATGCTCAAAGACGTTATGCAGTTTAACAAGTCAGGTTTGGAGAAGGTCTCAGGGTGTCCTATTGGGCTAATCCTCCTTATGTTTGGGGTGTTTCCTAGGTGAGAGCCAATCTAGGTCATGTAAGTGTGTGTGAGATGGCATGAAGGGAAGTGTTTGGGCATGGGGTGCAGTGATAACAGAGAAATGTAGATCTTACCCGTGGGTGCCTTTGAAGAGGGCGAGCTGCACCTTGTCATGGATGCCATTGTTTCCTATCCCATTCAATGCCTTTTATTCTTAGCTTCATTGCTTTTGATCTTCTTATGCTTTAAGGGAAGAGTTGAGGGACATTGTCCTGGCTTGGTGACCAGAGGTGACAGCGTTATCCACAAGCATTTCACGGAGATGAGAAGGCTGGCTCGTGATGAGACCCCCTTTTTCTTGGCTATGCCACCAAGAGCCACTACCCTGGTTTGGTGACCAGATAGATGGTAGTGTCATACCGCTACATGCCCATGGTCATAATGGGTCAGCTCATGATGAGACCTCCCATCCACCAACTATTACCTTGAGTGTTTTATTTATTTTGCAGGTTCCCTTTTCTTACTGAGAAGCCTTTTACTGCTTTCTCGGGAATGCTTGGGCGAAGCATCTCAAAGGTTTCTTCTCTGGATTTTAACTCTTGACAACTACTTTTACCCTCTGGGCCTTTAGCCCTTTCTTCCCACAAGGCAAGGTACAACCCTTCCTAGCTTGGAAAATCCCAATACCCGAACAAGGGTAGGGGGAAAATGAGGGGAATAAAGATGGAAAGTGGTAAGTATGGAGGGAACAGACGATGACCTTTCATACACCCACCCAGTGGCAACTCATCCTAAAGGGAGATCAACTTACTAGGGCATCATGTCACCCACCCAGGTATGAACAAGTTAAAGAGCCTAATTTCCAAGCAAACATTATGAAATGAAGGAGAATTCAATGCAACATATTCAAGTGCTTCAATAATCAGAGTGACACATACCATGATACCCGAACTCATTACCTCGTGGAACAAGACCTAGTGCTACTACAGGACCAGGCTGGTGGGATGGATACTGCTGCTGCTGACCAAGAGGGGCCCTCCGGGGCCATGCTCAAGTCATCTGGCCCTTGGCACTCCATGTCTAGGACCTTTAGGCTTCGAGACATAATCTCCTTAGTTATCCCTAGGATAGGGGATAACAAGGTAGAGGTTCCTCCCAGTTAGTTGATGTGAATTCATCTCTGAACTAGGTGTTAGAAGGTGTTGAAGAAGAGGCTTGACACCCACTGGTTGTCTTGTAGTTGGAGCTAATATTTCCCACACCTTGTACTTATAACTTTGGAAATAATCGTAGCATGTATTTAGCTGCTATATCTCATTGGTAAATTATATCTTTTACTTTGCTTCAATTCATGATTTGGTTAACATCGGGAATTACTCCTCAATCGATTTTCTGATTTCATAACCCATAAAATCCAAGGCTTTGCCATCATAATTTATAATTTCTAACCTTAAAACATGTCGTCTTTCATGTTATTACCTGAAGATCTGCAGTTTTTAAGGCATATTTTCTTGTCCTAATAGCAGATTTACATGATTCCCAAGTCAGATATCTTTCCCTAGGTGTGAATCTGTGATTTTGTCTGCTGTTTTTAGTGTTTACAGGTTTGATATAGCAATTTACAGCAAGAAATTGATACAGTTTAGCAACGTTCTGTCCTAAACCTCTCAGTTCATTTTTAGATTGCATAGGGATCTCCTCTTTTGGTTAGCAAGCACTAACTTGAAGTGCAAAGAGGTTGCACGAGGTGTCCATGTGTATTCTCTGGTTAACTTGGAACCCTTCCAGTTTAAAGTGTTAATAGGACCATGCCTAGATATAGGAAAATAATGGTGATTTAAATGTAAATGTATGCTTAGAACACACCAAATAATTTTAACTTTCAATTGAAAAAAATGAAAAAGAGAAATCTTTAGAAATGCTAGCAACCCCTATTTTCCCATAAGTATAAGAACTTCGATCAAGAGCAAGGCTTTGCTGCAACAACACTAAGCTTTTTACTTGTGTTTTGGAGCAGTGGGAGCAATCTTTGGTGCATTTCTAGCAAGATGGTTGTGGGATTATCTTTAGTGAGCAGATTTCTTTCCCATTTTTGTGGTGTCTACGACTCCTTGAAGTGGTTCCTGCACCTTCTATACCAGGGAAGCAAAATGAGGACTATCCTCTTTGGTAGTATGCCATAAAACTTGCAAAATTACCCTGTGAGGGTTCATGTGAATGGAGGTTCAATCGATGCAAGATCGACAAGGTTTTCAAGGGCTCTTAGTACATACACAAGAGTGAAGGAGCTAATTCTCCATAAGAGGATCCAATGTTGAAGTTTGTGCACATACAACACACCCAAATGTAAGGGAAAATATGGAGAGACCATAGTGATGCTCAAAGCCTGAGAAAGAGGAGAAACCATCTTGCTAGCAATAATCAAGTTGTCAACAGTGAGCCGAGGATCATCCAAGAAGCATGGAGAGTGGTGCAATCTCAAGAAGAATCATCAAAGGCTCCAACCATAGTTCAAGATAAGAGATTGGTGAACATGATCAATGTTCAAGGGAGAGAAGAAGACGAGACAAGAGTAGCAAGGGCCATCAATGCTTGTGGTGTACCTTTTAATGTTGTTCAATCTCCCTCCTGATAGGGTTCGATAAGGGCAATTAACATTAGCCCCCAAGGTTTCAAGGGTCGAAGCTCCAAACTATGAAAAAGTCTAAATCGATTTGCTCAAGAAAGAGAGGCATCTTCTTGAATATGTTTTAGTACCAATTCGTGGCTCATGGACTAGTTTGGGCATTTCCATTATTTCATGGACTAGTTTTGGGCTTAGGGCATTTGTCAATGTCATTGTTTCATCACCAAAAGGAGCAATGCTTTTGAAAGTCAAATATTGTCTAGGTGAGGTAAAATATAGTAATTTCATTCATGATACTTTCATTGGTGCTTTTGAGCAAGTAGGTCCAACCAATGTGGTGCAAGTTACTAGGGATAATGCACTTGTTCACAAAGATGCTGGTGTGATTCTTAAGAGTGGGTATAATCACAATTTTCTTTGCATTATTCATATTTTAAATATGATTGATTTTAGAAGGGTTTGAGGCTAGACTTTCATGGATTTAGGAGCTCATGAGATAGACAAGGTAGACTTGAGATATCGTAAATTCATCACCAACCATTAGCAGTCCTTGGCAATATTTTAACAACACTCCATACTGGAGTTATTGAAAGTCGCTAAGACAAGATATGCCCCAAACTTCATGATGGTGTGCTGCTTTTTAGAGGTTAAATCTGCATGAATGTGTATGGTGGTGAGTGATCTTTTCACCAAGTGGAGATTGGCAGATTCTTAGCAGGGAAGTATGTTGTGTAGATTGTTGATTTACAAGGATTGGTGGTTCAAGATAGATTTCTTGCTTTAGTTCACATCACATGCATTTGACATTCTTTGATAGGCAAACACACACGAGCCTTTCTTAGGAGAGGTTTATGATGGAATGGATACTATGATTGGGAAAACCATGGAGATTATTTCATAGGAGGCTCTCTCTTTATGTTGTTGATGTCGATTTGGCGAGGTCAATCATTGTTTAGAGGTGGAACCATTTCAAGACCTCATTGCACACTTTGGCACATGCTTTGAATCCAAAATTTTATGATGAAGAACTCATTGCTCAAAGCAATGACAAGAGGGAGGGCTTCCGAGTGAAGGATAGCGAGGTGGTTATTGGAGTGAAGATAACCTTCATTATGATATTTCTAGCTTCTTTACAAACTGAGGTGAGGGAAGAATTTTCCAGTTTTGTTGTTGGATAGGATGTATATATGGACCAGTGTTCCACCAAATGTTTAGGATGCAAGGATGCATAGGCGAGTAAATGCATTTGGGTGACCGGTGGAAGCATCTTCCAAATTCTAGGGAGTGTCATAAGAGAAGTCGAGGTCTTTGACATAGGGGACCTCGCTTGAAATACTTAATAAATCATTGAAATCTTGTTCATAACAATGCGCCAATAACATATGAGTAAGGATAGGGAGGTGGCTTATGGAGTGAAGAGAGCCTTCATTATCATATTTCTAGCTTCTTTACAAACTAAGGCGCGGGAATTTTTTTCTAGTTTTGTTGTTAGTTACGATGTATATTTGGACCAATGTTCCACTGAGTGTTTAGGATGCAGGGATGTAGGGGCGTGTAAATGCATTTGGGGGATTGGTGGAAGCACCCTCCAAATTCTAGTGAGTGTCATAGGAGACGTCCATGTGTTTGACATACGAGACCTTGCTTGAAATACTAAAACATTAAAATAAAAGTATATGAAAAATAATACATAAGTCATTGAAATCTTTTTTTTTAAGATGAAACAACTCTTGGGGAAACCGACTGTGCACTTCCCTTCATTTTGAGGTAAACCAGATTTTGGGTAAACCAGATTTTGTAGAAAGTCGAGGCTTTTTTCGATAGCGTGCTCATTTAAGAGCTCAACATGTCACTTGCGGGAATTGAACCTTGGTGGGAGGAAAAATCCCTCAGCACAAACCACTCGGGCTAAATCTTATACACAACAATGCGCCAATAACATACATCATTACATGGAACATAATAAATCATAAATAATACATGGAATGATGTAACAACGTAATAATCGTTTGTCACCATTTCATTTCTCATTATATTTAGAAAATTCAGAAGATGTAGATGTA
Source organism: Picea sitchensis (assembly GCA_010110895.2). Taxonomy (NCBI): domain Eukaryota; kingdom Viridiplantae; phylum Streptophyta; class Pinopsida; order Pinales; family Pinaceae; genus Picea; species Picea sitchensis. The sequence goes on along the minus strand of SNQJ01S0029455.1, from coordinate 100,043 downwards.
AGTCTTAAGATAATTTGATCTAAGAATAGGCCAAATGACAAATGAGCATCACTACTCAAGGTAATGCTCCATTAGTCTCTGCCAATGTTATTAGAACCAGACAGGTTAACCCTAAAAATATGAATTGGACCGTAAACGAAAAAATTTGGGCGACCAAAAAATACCTAAAATATTCAAATTTTGAAAAAAACATATATATTCATGTGCATCCATATGAATCCAGACCATTTATACACAAATATGCAAAAGTTTCTCATTTATATAGTAAGTAAGAGTGCATATAACCAAAATATCGCCAAGTGCAATCCATCTCTGAACCAAAATACATGAACAAAGAGGTTCTAAATAGCCACTATAGTCCAAAAAATTTCATTCTACAACAAATAACTACATATCATCAAAATCATTACCTAGATTAGGATTCTCATGATCAGTGTCGCCCTCTAACCATTAAAATAAGATAGAAAAAACTTTAACATGTCTAATAAGTGATTTTACTTGCTTGAAGGGTACATTTTTACTAGGGTCATGACAAGAGAGTTCAACAATCAATGCCACCAACATCAAAGTACATAGAGGGATTGGTGCTCTTGATTAAATGCCAATTCGATACCCTCATACATGATAGAATCTAGTGGAGATGTTGCAATCCCGTCAATCTTGAAATCTTGAAAACCGTTAAGTTTGTTGAATTTTGAATGGGATCTAAAATTCTACTTTCTCCATATGAAGTCCAATGAGGTTGGAACCACTCTCAAACATCCTGAAACAGTTAATCGTAATGTTAAAAATTTAAGTAAAAGGATGGAAATGGAACTATTCATCCTTTTATTTTAAGAATTTAGTATTACCATTAATTACTAGGTTTGAGTAGGCCCTAGGGTTAAATAATAGGCCCCCTTCTCTTAAATTATTATTTAAAAAAAATTGAAAATCTAGGTCCATGTTGCGTTGTATGTAGTTGTATAGAACTGGTCGGTTGCGTACAAGAGTTGCCAATTCGGTGCATAAAGGTTGGTTCGATATCGAAACGGCAAAAAACTATTCAATACTTCAACTGTTCAATTTGACATGGTTTTGCTCCAAAACCGGTCGAGTTAGTTCCATCGGTTTCGGTCTGGTTCCGATAACATTATTTATAAGTGAGGCAGATAGAAAGTAGATACTTGCGGGAAATACACAACATTAGGTGGTATGGATGGAGGTGAGTTTATTAACATTTAACATAGAGTACAATGCAACAAAAGATTCAATAGCTAGTAGTCAAATGCTCAACACTCTAGTTGATATAGTTTACCAATTAATCAAAGTCGATTTGGCTGTAAAGTTGCCCAACGACCGAAAAAAATCAATTTTAAGCTGTAGCTAATCATGTAAACATGGGATACGAGAGATAAGGTTGGAGCATACCTTTTATCTCACTACATTTTGGTGTAATTGGTTGTATCAAAGATCCCACACAACAGTCGAGCAAGAAAACCATCCCATCTAGTGGACTAAGGGAAGATTCAAGGTGTGTGAGTCAAATACAATGGCATGAATGTGGGACAGTCATCATACAACCAAATGCAACATATATATCTAAGTTTATATGCCCAAGGTGATTGACAAATCATACGAGTGTAGGGGTTGATAATGCACACAGGCTTGGGCCAACCAAAACACATACATAGTAATTACAATCCTTTAATACGAACATTTTAATTGATGGGGTCTCTGTGATGAATGCCACACTCACAGGCTTATAGGAAAATGGGTTGAAATGAACAAGGGTTGGCCAACGTACAAGTTTGAGGAAAATCCTCGATGTTTAGGGTGCTAACCCAAACAATCCCTATTGTTGGGGATTTAAAACTAAGAGCCCAACCTCAAACCCATCTGTCTTTACTCATGAATTCACAATAGAAAAACAAATCAAATAGTTACCAAGGGAAATCAATTTGTTGTAGGTGCTGGTTATTAGAGCAAGAACTAAAATCTTTGTTGGCTGTTCATTGATGAAATTGCCTTGAATTAACAACAAAAACACAGTGAATGCATTTGTATTTAATATCTAGGAGAGAGATTTCAACAACAAAGCAGATATTGAATCACACACAATGAAATCATACCATAAGAGATTTTACCCTGGAAACCGAAACTGGAAAATCAACATTCGATGGGGATTTTATTATGCTTAGGAAATGGTCAAAAGTGTGAGCAATGTATCATCCTCAATTCAAGGATTTAATGCATCTTTGCTCACTAACAAAATTGCAAATGGCTTTGGCTTAGAGACAACCTTCGATCTTTGAATTGGCTTCTTCCGAGTCCCACCTTGAATGCCCTTCTTTTCCACAACCTTCATATTCAATGAGTTGCCTTGGAAGGCCAACCATCACAATGGTTCGTGTTATCGCGCAGTTTGTATTTTACGTCAAAAGGCTAAAGGATAAAGGTCAAACTGGCGAAACAAGGAGCCTTCCCCACCCAATGTCACCTCGATGGGGGGCTCTTTTTGTTTAGGGAGGTTAGCCCAGGGGAGACGTCCCCGGTAACCTGGGGTTTGAAGAGGCAAAGAATATAAGGTCAAGAAATAAGGTTTTCCCTCATCTCAGGTCACCACTAGTATCAGATATTCCGGCTAATTAGCCAAATAAGAAGTGAATTCCCTGTTGAGAACACCTGCCCGGAACAAGACAATAACAACACAATATATATATATATATATATATATATATATTTGTAGGTTATAATTCAAAGGGTTAGTACTTCTTGACTATCTAATTTCACTTAATAAGCAATATAGTAGACAAAGAGGTCAACGTTTTGTTAAATAGCCTATGCAAAATCACCAATTCATCAATGTCTACAATGATGACCAAGCCAACAGTATTTTCTATCAACAATAGCTCAATAAATGCTTGACGTCATCATTAATTGTTGAGTTAGAAGGGTTGCTGCGTCAGGTATGACGTTAGCCCTAGTTAGTGGCGTTAGGGTTAGTTAGGGTTTGAAAATTTGAAAGTTTGAAAGATGATTTTACACACTACAAGCTCAACGTTGGAAAGAATATCAGTGCCTTAGGGTTAATGGAGTCAAAGTAAGGGCAAAAGATCTCAGGAGGACTTAAACTTAGAGACTAGAGGGTAGGGTTCCAAGGTGCTGCAATGGCAGGGCCCTAGAATCAAAACCCTAAGGGAAGGAGGCTCATTCCGATGTTGCTTAAGCAAGGCCTCATGCTCCTTCCTCTTTCTCTAAATGCACTTGGCAAAATGGCTAGCTTCAAAGTACAGATCTAAAGGAGAAAAGTGTTGCAGGAGCAAGGCTTTTCAAACCCTAGAAGGTTAAAACCCTAGGTGTAGAATTAACTAGGCCTAGGACGTCTCCTCTCTTCAACCTATACTTTAATGCT
>SNQJ01S0029455.1:78756-92962 GCA_010110895.2 Picea sitchensis | reverse complement strand
TTGCTGGGTTTTCTTCCCCTAGAGGGTTTCCCAGGATAAATGTTGTGTCTCTTGTGGATGTGTATTTCTCAGTGATCTTGTTCTTATTATGCTCTTATCTAATGAAATGCAAAGAACTATAATAATGGCATAAACATTAACAATGTGCTTTCTGCTTCAATACTGACATACCTTTGGGATCTGCCCGTCTAAGTCTCTAAAATCTTTTGGCCACTCCTTCAAAGATTTTGCTTGTGACAACTGCTTCAAGGTCTTTGATGAACCTGCTCTGATACCAATATGATCTGTAAATAGTAGGCCGATGGCCCATCCATCTTATCCACATGGAACTTCTGCTACAATAAAATTAATCTTTGTTCTTTGCACTCATCAATAGGCAGGGGAGCTCTCTTTCTCTGCTAGGTTGAAGGCTTGGCTATCTTGCTTATGGTGCCAGGGCCAAAAATTTAAACATACCTCTGTTTTGATAGCTAGGTCATAACTAAATTGTTGATACCAACATTTGAATCCCAACACAACCTCAGTTATAAATCTGGTTATGCAAACTCAAATCAACACTCCGCTCTTTTCAAATGTGCAGTCACAGCCTTCATACAAACACTCGTCTTTATACACATTCATGTTGTAGCAATGATAACTTTTCTATGTTGGATGAATACCTTGCATTCAGTGTGCCTACACAACACTTTTCACTATATATATGTGTGTGTGTATGTTCTCTGTGCTTGGTAAGTGAGGCGAATAGAAAGCAAATACTTAGGGGAAACACACAGTCTTAGGGGGTATGATGTAGGTGAGTTTCCCAGTCTTTAACAGAGAGTATATTTCAACAAAAGATACTGTAGCTGGCAGTTAAATGCCCAACGCTCTGCTTGATATGATTTACCTCTTAACCAAAGTCAATTTGGCTGTAAAGTTTCCCAACAACCCAAACAAATCAACTTTAAGTTGTAGCTATTCATCAAAACATGGGATATAGGATATTGGGTTGTATCAAAGATCTCACATAACAGTCTAGCAAGGAAACCATCCCAACAAGTGGACTAAGAGAAGAATCAAGCTGTGTGAGTCAAATGCATTGGCATGAACGTGGGATAGGCATCATACAATTGTATGCAACATATAGATCTGAGTTTATATGCCAAAGGTGATTGACAAATCATATGAGCGTAGGGGTTTACAATGCTCACAGGCTTGGGACAGCCAAAATGCACACACATATTATAATCCTTTATTACTAGCATTCTAATTGATGGGGTCGTTGTGGTGAATTCCCACACTCATAGGCTCATAGGAAAATGGGTTTGAAATGAACAAAGATTGGCCAACATACAAATTTGAGAAAAATGTTGGTTGTGTAAGGTGCTAACTCCAACAATCCTTATTGCTAGGGATTCAAAACTAATATCCCAACCTCAAATCCATCTCTTATTGCTGATGAATTCAAAGAAGAAACACAAATCGAATAGATACTAAGGGAAATTGATTTTCTGAATGTGCTGATTGTTAGAGCTACAACTAAAATCCTTGTTGGCTGTTTGTTAACGCTCAAACTCTCACTGGGTGGAAAAGTCCTAGCCACAACGGGAGAGCCTAGAGGCAACTACGAGGCCATCCATTGTCACCTTAGTGGCCTTGCCTCTCGCTTTAGACTAAGGAGAAAAGGGTCTCTAGCCAAAGGGGTGTCCCTAAAGTCAACGTAACCAAATGTGGTAGAGTGGGAGTGTTATTAGCATAGGTTTATGATTTATGTGATTAATCAAACAATCAATTTGCTTTATGTGAGAGGAATGTGAAAGGGTATTCAATTTGTTTATTGGATATGTTAGGATATTTAGACACTTAGGAATTAGTTAAGATCAACTTGGTCTAATATGTCGTTAGGTAAAAGTGTGTTTCTTTAGTATGGATTAGTATGCATTTGTAGTTAGGAAATCCGATGGTCACGATATGTTCCCGACATAGAGTGATCCGACGGTTCATATTCTCCTCGATCATAATGGCCACATTGATATGTGGCTTAGCACCTGATTGGTCCATGATATTTATTTAAAGAGCCTGGAGGGTCATTTGTCGATGATCGATTGTGAGAAATTGTCTTGTAAATCTCTCTGCAATAATTTGCTTTTGCATTAATAAATTGCTCCAAGTGGCCACGTTGGCTGGGGCCGTGGATGTTTCCTCGTAGGGGTTTTACTACGTCAAAACATCGATGTGTTGATCTTTGATTTGGTTGTGTGAGTGGTTACTGAATGTGTTCATCCTTTGTAGATTGAGATCGTGAAGCCGTGTTGCCTCATCTCTAGTTTCTATCATTTCCGTACATTTCTGGGTTGAGAGAACTGTTCCATTGCACTCAGAGCGATCGTTTCAATTAGTAATGCCTTTCGTTTCCCTCAAAAAGTTTTTTTTTTGCCCAAGATACGACAATTTTAGTAAGATCCAGAGGTATATAGCTTGAATATGCCCTTTTTAAAATTTTTGCAGAATTCGATTTTCTGTTTTTAATTTATGTGTTGCTACTCTTTTCAATCTGCGTATGCTCTGCACCTTGCACCTTGCGCGATCTCGGGAAATCAGAAATAGAGCAGAAAAGGTTTTCCTATCTGCGTATGCTCTTTGTTATGCGCTTGGTGCGATCTCGGTAAATTAGAAAGAAAATGAAATTTGTTGTTTCTAGGTAAGCTAACTGAGATCTAACCCTTGTTGCTGTCGATAAACAAATTTTTTTTCTTGTCTGAAAAGTGTAAGTGTTTTTTATGAGCATGCTCTCCAAGGCTATCTTCCACAACAACAACACCCACAATCCTCCTTCTAAACAATATAATATGTTTTGCACTAGCTCACTTGGTTAAAAGTGGTTTTATTAAGTAAGAGGTCTTGACTTCAAGTAACTTTCATTTATAAAGTAACTTTCATTGTAAAAGTGATCCCTACTTATTCTATAAAAGTGGGTCACTTCTTAAAAAACATATTTGTAAAGTGAGGTTATTAGGAGGGTATCACCACATGGACCAACTTTTACCCACCTCGTGGCTCTTTGGTTATCGTTGATGCCTTTTTCTCAAAAAAGGCATAACTTTCACATTCGAAGTCCATTTTCAGTGTTGTTTTGTTTGAAAGAGCCTAATTTTTCGAGATCTTTCCATCTAGGCCATCAGTTTCAGATTTTAAATCCATTCTCTCTGCATATTTAATATGACTTATTCCAGTGATCTTTTGCTTACCAACACCAACTAGTTCCAATGGAAATCCCATATGGAAGATTTATTAAGAAGTAAGGCTTGTACCAGATTACCTTGGGAAAAGAACAAGAATCCAATGATGATGACATTTATGCCAAATAGATTAATAGGAATGACGAAGCACGTGGACTAATCAGAATGTCCATATCTTCTGATATAAGGTTTCACCTTAAAGAAATTAATGCTCCCAATGAAGCTTGGGAAAAGCTTGAAGCTGTGTTTGGTAAACACAATATTATTCGAGCGCACCAATTGGAAAATAAGTTAATGAGTTTAAGTCCAAATGATTTTCCTTGCATTGAAGATTACTTGTCTACGTTCAAAACACTTAGACTTTTGTGTATCGAGTGCCAACTAGATTTGAGGGAAGATCGATGCATCTATGCTATTCTTTCTAAGCTTGGTAGCACATATTCTGTTTTTGTATGTACCTTTTATGCCACTAGAGAAGCTCTAAGGAGTGCTTATAAAGAACCCTCTCTTGAGTTCTTTTGTGATTCTCTAATTTGAGAGCAAGATATGCTTATGCAACTTGGATTGATTAGCATTGTAGGTACATCCAACAAAGCCTTAGTGGTCCAACAAAATGATAAATCCGAGAATCCCAAGAAGCAACATCCTTGCCACAACAACAAGCAAAACAAGGGTCCCAAACCCTCTCAACTAGCTTGTACTCTTAATTGTGATAAAGGAGCAAAATCTAAAAATAAGAAAACTGACAGACATTGCAACTTTTGTGGGAAAGATGGTCATGAGGAGTCCAAATGTTTTAAGAAGATGACAACTTTAGAAGCAACAATGAAGAAGCACAACATCAATATTGATTCTACTTCTTCTCATGGATATGCACTTTCTGTTTCTGGTTTCTCCTTCAATGCAACTTCTACTTCTTCTTCTGATGAGTGGCTTATTGATTCTGGAGCGTATTATCATATGGCTAAGGATAAAGCCATATTTGCTTGTCTAAATGAATGCAATACCAAGAAAATATCTGTTAGTGATGATAGATCTCTTAGTGTTGTAGGGTCTAGAACAGTTCAGGTAGATAATGGTCATTTCAATGATGTATTATGTGTTCCAAGTCTTTTCTGCAACCTTCTATCAGTATATCAAATCACTCATTCAAGTAAAGGTAAAACTGTAGAGTTTTCACCTCACCAAGTTGTAATAAAGGGTCTAAAAGATCCTAAGCATGTTCTTGCAACTGGAATTGCTGATGACATTACCAGGTTGTACAAGTTTGACAACTTTGGGTCATCATCTTTTCCATCAGTTTTTGTTGTTTATAGCGATGGCTTGAGCAATTTCGCATGAGCGGTTTGGTCATCTAAACTATCGCTCATTGTAGCAACTTTGTAATCAACAGATGGTGACTGGTCTTCCTCTTGTTTCTTGTAGAGATGGTGTTTGTGTCGATTGTGTTCTCGACAAACATCATCGACACAATTTTGACAAACGCGCCTCTTGGCACGCCTCGACCCCTTTGCAACTTGTTCATAGTGACTTGTGTGGTCCACTTTCTTCTCCTTATTTTTTTGGGTTCAAGTATTTCTTAACTTTCATTGATGACTTTTCTAGACGCACTTGGGTTTACTTCTTAAAACTTAAGAGCGAAGTTTTGACAAGTTTTTGGCCTACAAGGCCCTTGTAGAAAAAAAATCTGCACATCAAATTCAAAGGTTATGAACAAATTATGGAGGCGAATATGTGAACAAAAATTTTACAAGTTACTACACTGCAGAGGTCATTCAAATGCAACACAATGTTCCATACACACCATAGCAAAATGGTGTCGCTGAGAGAAAGAGCCGCACATTAAAAGAAATGGCTAATTGGATGATCCAATCTAAGGGATTAAGACTATAGTATAGGGCGAAAGCCATTAACTGTGCAAAGTACATAGTAAATCACACTCCCACCAAGGGCTCTAAAAAATACGACATTGGAAGAAGCATGGAATAAACTTATGGCAGATGTAAGTCACTTCTGTGTATTTGGCAGTGTAGCATGGGCTCACATTCATGATGAGTAAAGGAAAGCTTTCTAATCTAAAAGTGAGAAGTGTATTTTTGTTGGATATTCTAAAGATGTCAAAGGTTATAGACTTCTTCAACCTCATTTAATTGAAATTATTATTCGTAGAGATGTTAAATTTGATGAAAATCTCTTATCCTACGAGCCTAATTCGACGTTTGTGCCTTCTTTGGCCTGCGATCCATCTTTGACATTTGTGCCATCTTCTGTTCCTACTCTGGTTTCTTCTTCTTCAGATGATGACAGTGAGGATGCAAATCCACCTCCGCCTACTCGCCTTCCTGTAGATGAGTCCATTGAACATGAACCTGCACCAACACCACTCCTTCCTAGATAGGTCCGTTCAACACGAGAAGCAACTGGTGGTCTTGCCGGTGATCCTTCAGATCAACGTCAAACACGTTCACAGTTCCAGTGAGTCTCTTCTCTTTTGGCTCAAGTTTCAGAGATTCATGATCCAGAGACATTTGCAAAAGCTTCAAGTCATCCAGATTGGGATACAACAAGAATGAAGAGGACCGTTCCTTAATGGCAAACGATACTTGGGATCTTGTACCTATTTCAAAAAAAAGAAAACTTGTCAGATGTAAAGGGGTTTACAGAACTAAGTATGCATCAGATGGAAGTGTTAAAGATACAAGGCTTGGTTAGTTGCCAAAGGATTCTCCTAAGTGGAAGGGCATTGACTATAATGAAACCTTTGTCCCTGTAGCCAAAATGAATTCCATCCGCCTTTTGTTCCAGCCCTTGCAACCTCACATAAATGGGAGGTCCAACAGATTGATGTCAAATCCACATTCTTGCATGGGGATTTGCAAGAAGAAATCTACATGGAACAACCTCCTGGGTACGTCCAAAATGACTCTAGCCTTGTTTGCCGCCTTAAGAAATCTCTTTATAGTCTTAAGCAAGCTTCTTGAGCTTGGTATGCCAAAATGACAACTTTCTTCTTGATATTGGATTTTCTAGATGTCATTCCGACCCTAATGTCCATACCAAGAAAGTAGGAAGCCATCTCATAATCTTTGTTCTTTATGTTGATGACCTTATTCTCACTGGTAGTGACCGAAAACTTTTAAACCATGTGAAAACCAACCTTAAAAAGAAATTTGAAATGACAAACTTAGGCTATTTACACTATTTCCTTGGCCTCCAAGTATTGCAAACCAAGGAAGGAATTTTTCTTTCCTAGTCTAAGTATGCTTGTCACCTTATTTGCCGCTTTCACATGGAAGAGTCTAAACCATCCCTTTCTCCATTCCAGTTTGGAGTCAAACTTGTTGCCATGTTTACTTCTCCTAATGTTGATGCCACTTTGTATCGTCAATTAGTTGGCAGCCTCTTATATTTGACTCATACCCATCCTGATATTTCCTTTGCCATTGGTCTTGTTGCTCGATATATGCAAACACCCCATGAAAGCCATTGAAAAACAACTAAAAGGATACTTTGGTATGTCCGGGGTACAGTTCTATCCAGGATACATTACAATTCAGGAGGGACTCCTTTATTGGTTGGTTTCATTCAGATTAGATCGATGACCCTTATGATCGAAAGTCTTCTGCAGGTTATGTTTTTAGCCTTGGTTCAAGACTTGTCACTTGGTCCTGTAAGAAAGAACAAGCTATGGCTCTTTCTTCAGTAGAAACAGAGTACCGAGCAACGGTCAATGCAAGTCAAGAAGCCTTGTGGCTTCAACAGATACTTTCAGAGTTTGGATTCCAACTACAACATCCAAAAAATCTTTGTGCGACAATCAGAGTGCCATCAAGCTCGCCAAAGGCCCAGTTCATCATTAGCGCAACAAACACATCGAGCTACACATGCACTTCATCAGAAAGCTCATTCATGATCGAGTTATTGAAGTGCTCTTTTTCCTTACAAAAGATCAAGTTGCAGACATTTTCACAAAGTCTTTTACAGAAGCGAAGTTTTCCAAACTTCGATCTATGTTAGGAGTTCAGGAAGTTGTCATTTAGGGGGGATAGGCTCGAATGCCTCTTTCCTTCTCCTATTGTGTCGCCTTTGTAAATCCTTAATCCTATCCCAAGTTGTTCTGAAAGGGGGATGTTAGGATGTTTAGACACTTAGGAGTTAGTTAAGATCAACTTGGTTTAATGTGTCGTTAGGTAAAAATGTGTTTCTTAGTGTGTTTCTCTAGTGTGCATTAGTATGCATTTGTAGTTAGAAAATCTGATGGTCACGATATGTTCTCGACATGGAGTGATATGACGGTTCATATTCTCCTCGATCTTAACGGCTACATTGATCCGTGGCTTAACACCTGATCAATTCATGTTCTCTATTTAAAGAGCATGGAGGGTCATTTGCTGATGATCGATTGTGAGAAACTGTCTTGTAAATCTCTCTGTAATATTTTTCGTTTGCATTAATAAATTGCTCCAAGTGGCCATGTTGGATGGGGCCATGGATGTTTCCTCGTAGGCGTTTTACCACGTCAAAACATTGGTGTGTTGATCTTTGATCTGGTTGTGTGAGTGGTTACTTAAGGTGTTCATGCTTTGTTTGAATACCGGTGTTGTTGAACAAGATCAACACCAATGTATCACACAGTTTCCAATTCCACAAACTTATTACTGAGAAAGTATGGATGAAGAATAAACCACCAATGCAAATTTGATCCAAACTTGTGTATAGAATGCTGGAAATGATCAAGGAAATGTGACAGTCTTAAAATGATAATGTGCTGGCTGATTCACTTAGTACTACCGCAAAATAGTGCCCAAATACCAATTCCAGAATTACACTTCAAAATATAGATGAACCATTTAACAAAGAAGTGTTATAACCATGTGGTATCGAACCATGAGAATTAATCATATGACTGTAGTATTAATTCCAGAATGCAGAGTTACTTAAGATGTGCTCAGAATTGAAAGATTTTCTCACAAACCAGCATTCATGTCAATGAACAAACTGCATTATGAACCAAAGAAGTGTTTATGAAGTGAAGATTAGGTTGCTTAATGAGATTATAAGTTCATTAATGTCATCCATAGTGATCGGAAACGGTGTTTCCAGATTTTCAAGTTTCACAAGTAAATTAGATTTCAGTGAGCTAACTTGATCATGCAACCGAGAATGAAATTGCCATCATCCAAACTTACTCAAGAAATAAACTCAGATCTGATTGCTTCCAAATGATGTGTGAAACCAATTAATCAAACAATGGGTAAATTTCAGAGAATTACAACAGATTTATGTATGCCCAAAGAAATCATACCATAGTGAAACCATCTTGAAAGTATGCTGGAAATTTCTCATCAACAGAATCATTAAAGTGTGTAGACCATATTTAGTTCTTTAAGTGTCCAATAGCATCCACGTGCTTGCAATTATTCAACCATGAAAAAATTGTTGAGCAATATGAGTTGGTTTAACTATGTTCTTGACTGTGAGTTCGGCTTAGAAAGGGATAGTGCATGCCACTTCATGAGCAGATATTAAACCATATCAATATCAGAACTTAGCATGAAAATGCAATGACATCTAACCACAGTTTGAAACACCTTAAATTTGAGTTATCTCGTAGTGTTAGAACATGTTCCAGATCTGTACCAATCATTCATTTATGCAGAAATTGTACCAGCCATCATGCAAATCAAAGGAAGACATTTAATCCACAAAATAATAAGATTGTTGAAGCACCGATTAGCTCTTAGTTGTTTGAGTTTTAGATCTATTTTTCATATTTAAAGTTTAAGTGTGCTAGATCCAAACAAAAACCCTCTAACTTGGAGATTATTCCAGTCAACAAGAGGTCAATTATAGAATAAATCATCAAGCTGTTCACCCTTTTTATGCTATGATTCAGCATGTAGATATGTTTTAACCATAGATCTGATTTAGATTTCAAGAAAGAAATAGTAGATCTGCTCTAAATCATGACATAATGATGATTTCCAGCAATGAAAAGATCATGAAACAAACCAAAACACTAAGTCATTGGCTTGATTATTGCATCGATTTAGTCTATAGTAGTATATGTCTTACTTAGATCAACCTAAAAGAAAGAAATTAAAGCTGTTAGATCCATGTTTACTTTCTTTTTATGATGTTACTACAGGCCAACCGTGTGAGATAAAGCAAATCGACTTAGAAATTTACCATGAAGGGAAACAATTTGTGAAAGTCTTTTAAGTTAACCAACTAGATCTAAATTTGTTAGCCAAATTAAGAAAATTTGCAATGTAGATAAAAAATAATTTCTAGTTGAAATCCTAGATTGCAAGAAACAAACTTAAAGAAAGGAAATTTGAAATTTTTAGTGGTTGAAAAATAGAAAGGGTTAGATCAATGCCTTCTTCCACTTGGGCTATGGGGAACACTTAGTCTAGCTTGAGGATATATTCATATGTCAAGTGTTGGGGTCACAAGCACCATTTAAGTATGCCTTGTAAGCCTAAACAGGGTGAACTTTATGTCTAGCCTAAACCAAGAACTTAGAATGCTAGATGTCTAAATTCAATACCCTAGATCTAAAGATAAATGATGAAAAAGCATAAGACATGAGTGAACTATACCATATAGATTTCTCCAATGTGGCATGGTGCCCCTCTATGGCCTTGTAGTAGCTCCTTTCTCCAAGAAACTAACAAGCTCTTCCAATACACACTAGAATAAAACCTCAAACAAGACAAGATATCACAATAGCTCAGGAAAATACGAGCAAGAGTCTTTCCAATTATTCTCCAACAAATTACAGATGAGTGGGAAGCTTCTTTATATAGGAAGAGAGCCTAACAACCTCATGGATAAAAAATGATAGATCTCTAACCTCCTAGAAAAAAAATAGCATCTCTCCAACAAGCAGAGAGGATATGGTCAAGATAAAATAAAATAATATGGGATAGTATGAAACAACTCCATAAGAAGGTGGGTGCCCTCCAAACCATGGTCAAATACCACTGTAAGCAAGTAAAATGAACCAAGAAGAGGTGTGCCCTCCGAAAATTGAGGCAACCAACTCATAGAAGTCACATGTGTGGTCAACAAGGGGCTCAAGAGGAAGTGTGCCCTCCTAGAAGTATGTTAACCACCTCATCCAAGTCAACAAGATGAAGTGCGCTCCACAAGAATATATCAACCAATTAACATGTGTGGCACAAGAGGAGAGGCGCTCCAACAAATAATGGCACATGTGACACAAGAAGTAAGGCGCTCCAATGCATGTGTGGTCCAATCAAGTCATAACCAACTCAACAACCTCATAACAGCCTTAGGAAATGGTCCAAAAGAGTGCAACAACCTCATAACAACCTTAGGAAATGGTCCAAAAGAGCGCAACAACCTCATAACAACCTTAGGAAATGGTCCAAAAGAGTGCAACAACCTCATAACAACCTCAGGTCCAAAAGAGTGCAATAACCTCATAACCAAGTCCAACCACCATAATTACCTCACTCGTGTTGACAAAAGGTACAACAATGCTGAACAAATACACACGTGTTGGAATATTCCCCCATGAAGACAAGTGCACCCTCAAGAGGTGATCTAAGTGGCATACATGACGCTGTGGTGTCCCTGTCACACTATCCAATGTACTATCACGGATCCCAATGCATTGACGCATATCCAAAGGTAGATACACATATACCAATGTAGTGTCACAGATGCGAAGAAAATGACATGGATCCCACTGTAGATATATATATATATATATATTTGTACAATGGTACATGGATCCCAATGCAATGCCACAGATCCTGGAGCAAATACACAAATCTTGAGGCATAGTACATGTATCCCTAGGAATAGATGCCACCCTCGATACATGTACATGATCCTAATGCAAGGTGCCCGCCTATAGTAATGCAAGGTGCCCGCCTATAGTAGTGAGTCATGCCTCAATATACGTGTTATTAGGCCGCAAACATGAGTGCTTTCTTCGAACTTCCCAATAACTCCTTTATCTTTTACTCTTTAGGCTAAGTTCAATCATGGTGGGGAGAACATTAACTTCTATTACATGTGACACTCCTAAGACGAAGAAGTATGTCCAATATTGCTAAGTTAGAAGTAGGTAATGTGATGAATAATTTGCGGAAGGGGAAACTTCATGAATCGACCTTCATAGTCATGTATGATGTCTATGTCTTCTTCTTCTAGCTTTCAAGAGCTAGCGGTCTTCATTTCTTCCATGATGGTCTTCATGAGGGTGTGCTAGGCTTAGAGTTACCCCTTCAACACTTTGTTTTACTACCTTTTTTTCTATTTTGCCTTTTTTTCCTTTCTTTCTTGCGTTGATTTCTTAGTCCTTTCTTTGGATATGTGTTATTAAGCATAGGACTAGGGGCATCGCTCTAGCATTATTATTTTTGGCTTTTGACTTTTTATGCTGCTTCTTCCTTGAGCACTTTCGTGCTTTTGACTTTGAAGGCTTGTACACACAGGTCTTCATTGCTTTGCTTAGGACCTTGATGAATGACTTATGATAGGTTAATCATGAGTGGGGAATTATGATGGATGAAACAGAAGTGAAAGGGAAAGATGGAAAGTGTTAAGTATGTTTGGGATATGAAACATGCTACATTTCACCTAGTTCTCTAGTAGTACACCCTGACTCAAGAGGTGACGACACTTATCTAGAAGAAAACTATG
Source organism: Picea sitchensis (assembly GCA_010110895.2). NCBI lineage: Eukaryota > Viridiplantae > Streptophyta > Pinopsida > Pinales > Pinaceae > Picea > Picea sitchensis. The sequence continues at coordinate 81,062 of SNQJ01S0029455.1, read as the reverse complement.
ACCCACCGTGGTATCCCCTAACACAAAAGGTAAAGCTTTAGAGTGTTATGATACATTATTAGATTACACTGATGTCAACCATGCTCACAACCCGCATAGGAAACATTAACACTATGTCTAAGCAGAAAACCCATACATGAAACCATAGTAGAGCAACTGAAGTAAGAAAACTAAACGAAGAGAATAGAGTACCATGTATGTGAAAGCATAGTGTACCATCTGTAAGTGCACGTGTCCTCTAAGGTGTAAGAGATAGGAGCTGATATACCATGGCTGAAGCATTTGGGAACAACTGAGCAATGACCATTGTGAGGTGAGATCATCATGTTAATTGAAGGAGAACTGGAAAGAATGACTCTGGATCTGAATGAGATGAGCAAGAGTGCTCATGTGAACTGCAATGCCACACTGCTGGAAGGTGGCTCAGGTACTAGTTGCCCATGTAGTATCCTCACATCATACGAGGGGAAAACACTGTTCATTGATGAAACTGCCTTGAATTAACAACATAAACATAGTGAATGCATTTGCATTTAATAATCAGGACAGAGTAGAGCAGATAATCACACCTAATGAAATCACAGCATAAGACAAATTTTATCCTGGAAACACAAATTTGAAAACCAACATTCAGTAAGAAATTTAATATGCTTAGGAAATGGTTACAAAGGTGAATAACACATTCCCAATCAAGGATTTAATGGATCTTCACTCATTTTGAGTCCTTCATTTTCAGCTACTGCCCTTCTTCATTTCCTTTTCATCTCTCCTCTCTTGATTGCCCTTCTTCTCCACAGCCATCATATTTAATGAGCGGCCTTGGAAGGCCAACCATCACTTTATTTTCATCTCTTTCAAGTCATGAATTTTTGGACTATTCACTCTACTTTGCCAAAACAATTAGGACTCTACTTTACTATTTCAAAGTTTACAAAAGAGATTTAATTAGGATCCAATTCGGATCAATAGAACATTTAACTCATCATAACATTTTGGTTGATTATTCTTAGCTCAGCTGTATTTGTTTTGGCCTTTGCAAGATGTTTTAGGCACCCGTACAACCATTGTGTATTCTTATTTGACTGTTGGGTAACATGGTCATTTAATTTTTCTTTTTGTGTGTGTGTGTGTATTGATAAAATAACATTTCTATTAAGAAGCTATAGCCTGTAAATTTACATAGAAAACCAAAATGCTAACTGTTTTGCACAAAGGTTGTCTGGTTAAAAATCTAATTCTTGATTTCAATATTATCATGCAGTGTCCTTAAAATTTGTTATCATGTATGCAGGAAAAACCCCACTGAAATGTTGCCCGAGGAGCGAACTTTTAAAGTACCCAACGTTGACAATTGCATAGAGAAAGGTAAAAAGGTATCTTTAAAGTTCCGGAACATTGTACTTCGTGGTCTAGGTAAGCCCTTGGAAGTGGAGGCAATCACTCCATCAGGCTGGCCAGCAGTATCTGGCGCAATTTTGAAAACACTGGCTGGAAAAGTTTCTGTTGACTATGATGGCCTGCTAGATGATAATGATGATGAGTTCACAGCTGATTTGAATGAAGGGCCAGGGTTGACCTCTGGTGGAGTAAAGTATGAGGAAAAATCTTTTGGGAGTGAAGAGGAAATAGACTCATCTATCTATGGAACTGCATATAATGCATTTGGAGGTGGTCAAAGTGGGAGGGATGCCTGTCATGCTATTACTGCTCTATGTGAAGTGTCTTCAATCAACACTTTGATTTCCAACTTTCTTCAGCCATTACAGGTTGGCATGCATTTTGTTGAAGTTGCGATATTATGATTGGATTTGATTAGTTTCAATTTTAGGTATTTACTGGCTTTCATCTGTGACTGATATGTTCTAGATATTAGGATGCAATTCATTTCCACATTTTATTAAATATGAGATTTTGAAATTCCTTCTAGGTGTTTAGACACTGTGCACATTGCCAATAGATATAACCAGTATTGTTGAAATTTTGTTTAGGATGAAAGCTTTCTTTTTTTGGTTTTTGATTTACCACATGTATTTGAATCTGAACTTCAGCTCTTATTTCTACCTAATAAGTTAGTAGTTTTAATTTCTTAAATGGGGCATTGGGTCCTGTTATCGCACAGTTTGTAGCTAGGTCAAAAGGGTAGAAGATAGAGGCCAAACTGGCGTAACGGGAACCTACCCCACCCAATGTCACCACAATGGGGAGGTTCTTTCTCTTTAGGGAGGTTAGGCCCAGGGGAGACGTCCCCGGTAACCTGGGGTTTTGAAGAGGCTAAGGTATAAAGGTCAAAGTGAAATTCCCTCTTC
>SNQJ01S0029455.1:64438-78746 GCA_010110895.2 Picea sitchensis | reverse complement strand
CCCCATCAACTGCTTTTAGCTACAGTTAGACACTAATAATCTTTCTTTAATGTTATAATCGCTATCCTTACTATTCATTGTGATTTATATTGATCTTTTGAGTAGTTTCTTTCTCGTTCTTTCTCAATTTTATTGTGCTAACCCTGTAGGATACCTCCAAACAAGAAAAACTATTATTTTTCCCACGTTTTGGACAGAGTTAACATGCTGTTCAAGACATATCAGCTGCTGTAATTTGTCATTAATTGCAGAAAATCGGACTTAGTATGGCGGCATATCACCCTTGGGACTCCCCCCCTGACGCTGGCAAGCACCTGCGCAAACAGAGAGGGGTCTAGCCCAAGACGATTTGGGGCTTTTCTCCTTTAATTAGCCAAGTTTTCATCGGTGTTTTATCAGATTTATCAGCTCATTTGGAGGGTGGAAATTTATGCTAACAAATTGGCGCCGTTATCGAGGAACACAAACCTTGGTGAGAACGACATTGGTGAGTTTTTACTTTGATTTATTTTTTCTAACTCACCTGGTGACTCCACAGGATATAGGGAAGACTCCACAGGGGACTTACACAAGAAGATCTTTTGGTTTCGATTCGCTCACAATGTCTAGTTTTGAGCTTCAACAAACTCTAACGTCTTTTCTTGGAACAAGACTTCTCTTTCACCAAGAACTCCTTGCGAGTTTGGTAGGCATATGGAGTTCTTTGGTAAGTACTTATCGACGAGCACTATGGTAAGTGTATCTTCGACATCTTCATCTTTGGTTTTATTTTCATTTCAAGCTAGTAGTAGGTTAGCAACTATGCTTTTTTCTATCTGAGCTTAACAATATGGCCGCAAGTGTGAGGCCATTAGTAAGGTGGAGATTTTCTGCTTTTGACCCAGTTTTTTTGCATTTCTAGACTATCCTCACGACTTACCTGCACGCAAATGGCTTAAATGCATACCTTTGTTTGTAGGGAGATCAGGAGAATCAATTGAGGATCACTTGGCTGCTTTTTCAAAATTGTTGGATGATTTTTCAGGTGGAGCATGAGGATGTGGCAATGAGGATGTTTGTGGCGACCCTTGAGGGGGAGGCACGAGCATGGTACAAACTCCTTCTTGATGCCTCCATTGATGAATGGGATTCGTTCCAAGAGAAGTTCACTGAATGATGGGCAGATAAACATGACAACTTTTCCTTAATTAATGCTTTTGATAATATTAAAAAGAATGGAGATGAGACTGTCCATGATTTTAATGCTCGTTTTTCTTAGACTTATTATAAGATCCCTGCTACCATAAGGCCTAATCATGCTTACGCTTTAAATTATTATCTTGAGGCATTTGATGGTATTTTTGGCATTTTTCTCATGCATACGGAACCTCAAAATATGGACAAGGCCCAGGTTGCTACTATTAAGTTAGAAAGACATTTTATTGCAGCCTATGGTTTCATTCCAATCCATGAATTTCAATTACCGATGGTTAAAGCAGTGTAGGAAGTCCTTGTTTCTAAAGATGAACAACAACTTGCACCATGCCAGGTTTCTAGAGATAAGCGGGATAATCATGGCTCAAGTTTAGATGATTGGAACCAATAACTGCACCATTTGAGTCATATGCAGAGTTCCAAGAAGATGAAGGTGAAGATTTGAATACTCAAGAGTGTTCATTGGTTCCTCCCATAAGTGAAGATGGAAAATTTCAGGAGGATGAAATATTTCATGAGGAGGAACCACAGGTGAACCAAGTAGAGATTAGTTAAGAGGGGATTTCATCGGTGCCCATCCTAGGAGAGGCTTCATCCTTGCCTATCACAACGGTGGTCCAAGAACAACTTGATTTGATACTATTACAGCAGGAGGAGCCACATTTGGTTCAACTAGAGGATGATGTCCCTTACACTTTGCCTACGATTCCGCATCTCGAGGTTGTTCTTCGGGATCCTGAGATTGCTCGTTGCTTGGATATCATGGTTCATCATGATCCAGTTGAGTAAGGATGATCGAGGTATTTCAACAAGTAGATTCAAAGACTTTTGGCTCTCTTGTATTCACGCTTGTTACTGTTGAAATACCATGTTCTAAATCCCAACCAACAACCTTCAGTTATGCCTTCATTGGCAAGTACATCAAAGAAGCTTTGGGTTATACAAGATTTTATGGTTGGTTCTACCAGAAGGTTGACTTCGTTGACCTTTCTCGTCGGACTGATCATTTGGTTGCATGGTTACATTGGTCCTTTGAGTATGATGATTTCATCATGGCAACTTTGAGGTACAAACTTTTGGGTCTAGGGTAGTTCCTTTTTCCTTTCCGCATTGTCATTTCAGTAGTTTTAGCTTGTTGAATTTTTTTGTAGCTTTTAGGACATCAATTTACATTTTCCTTGAAGTGTGTTTTCCCTTCAGTTATTTACTTCAGCCTTTGCATACGTGTCGCTGATTTTTGCCAAGTTATATCAACATGTGGTCGTGTCTTGTGTGTCTTTCCTTTCATACAATAAGTGGCTGTCCACTATTGCTTCTCATGGGTCAAACTTTGATTGTCTTATCTTACATGGCCTAGCCTTTGGGTCTATCATTAGAGTGAGCCTGGATGGGGGTTTTGTTTGTTCATTGTTCCCGAAGCATTGAGCCTTTAGGATGGGTAGTTTGAGGAGACATAGGAGAGTCTTGAGTCATCTTATGTCTTGTCTCCTCATCTCTTATCATTTAGTCTCTGTTTTGAGTCAATCTTCCCCCCCATCTAGCAATAGGGATATGGTACCTGGTTCTTTCATCTTGATCTTCTTGAGTTATCACTTCACATTGAAGGAAGAGAGACATCATAACTCGTCTTTTCAACAAGTTATCATGTATCGACTTCGACATATTACAAATGACCAAAAAGTAGAGTGCCTTGGTAGTTGTTAGCCTCATTGGTGGTTATCTCGCATTTGACAAGGCTAAGTATCATTGGGCCTTGATTGGATGATCCTTGTCATTGTTTGACTTCAGAACATCTTTCACAGTGACAGGTTGTGCTCGTACCTTAGGACTTATAGTCATTATTGGTGGTATTCCTCTGCACTTGACAGGTGTTTACATTATTGACATCTGATTAAGTGACTCTCCTTGTGTCGACGTTAGTACATTTACTGCGGGGAGGAGTGTACATATTGGGTGGTAGAAGGTAGCAGATTTGGATGAGATCCCTTGTGTTTCAGTGTTTTAGTGGGAGGTTTTATGTTGATTTGACTCCATGCCCCATTGAATAGGATTTGGTATCACAGGTTAGCTTATAGGATCTTCTTTGTCAGCTTACACGGCCTTCTTTCCTTCCACACATATACAGGGGTATATTTTGGTGCATATTTTTTCAGAGCATCATTGGTACATCTTACAGAGTTCTCACAGAGCAGTATTGTTACAGACACAAAGATTCATATGGTTCTCGACAACCCACACGGGGATCCCGCCCCCTTGAGTCGCCATTGTTAACACCTAGATTTTCACCCTTGAAAATCTTGAGGGTTACGAGCCAACATGCACTATTTTGGTTGGAATTCTGAGATTCTCCCAGAGTTTAGAACTTGTGTTGAGCAAGAGGTTGGTTCTCATCAGAGACAAGTATATGATCGGTACATGGTTTTTTGGTTCAGTGTTAGAGTTAGCTTGGTTTCCCATTCATTTGAGAGAGATGTCTACATATAGGAGGCGTTGCTACCTTTTAGGAGACACGGTTTGAGTGGGTCTCTGATAGTTTGGAGCAATTCTGAGCATACATGGATGGTCCTTGCATGATTCTAGGCTCGATAGCACTTTTCTGGGCAACATGCAAGAACTTTCTATTGTAGCAGTTTGAGCTCCAGGCCCCAGATTCAGATTCTGAGCACATATTATTGATCCTTGAGATATTTTGAGTCCTTTGGACCTCTTATGGGATGAGTTTTTCACAGATTTCTATTTTAGAGGGTTGAGCACCAGGACTCGCATGTCGATTCTGATTGCGGTTTCGGATTCCTTGCGGAAAATCAAATCCAACGAGTATAATATCATTGACATGCATGCACTTTCTATTTTTAGACATTGGACACATGGCGATGATCTCCTAGTCATCTCGAGCTTTTTTGGATAGTTTGGATCAATTTCGACAAGTTTTAAATTTTTGGGATAGGATGGCTATTTTTGGAATTTTCTATTTTTAATAGAGGTCGTCATCTCCAACAGTGACAAGTGGCAAGCTCAAATTTCGACATGTGGTAGAGTTTCAAGGTGATGTGGCATCTACGTGGCATTATTGACCAAGGGCGCATTTTCCAAGGCAAAAGCATTAAATGAGGAATTAATTGAAGAAAAGGGGATGCATAGGATGAGGTGGCACTTCTCGTGAGAGAGTTTAGCTAGTCAAGGCTAACTTTTCTCACTAACCTTCATCATCTACCATAGTTTCACTTTCCATGCATCAATTTCAAAATATTCTCCCTAAATTGCTTTTAAATGCAAAAGTTCTAAAATTTAGGAAATCCCTAAAATTAGGGTGAATTTCCCTTTGGCTTAAATTCACTCATCCCTTGCCCAATTTTATCTTTTTGACAGGCGTTGGAAAGCTAAAAATATTCTCCATTCATCCATGCCGTTATTAAACACCCAAACACATTATTTTATCCCTCATTATCTTCTTCCGTTTCCTCAAGTGCGCCCTTGTTTCTCTCTCTTTACTCACACATGTGGCACATTGAAGGCTCTAGCGTCTCTCTCCTCGCTTGCATGTCATATCTATCTTGGCTAAATCCTATTCCTAGCCATTCTATCTCACTTATGCGCCTTTATTTGCCTCTTTCTTTCATGCAAGTCTCCCTATTTCCATGTATTCAACTCCATGTGCGCCTTCATTGAGTTTGGATGCATCTATTTGTATATTGCGCATTAGACCTTCTATTTTCATCACATAACTAACTCCTTCTCTTGGCATGCTTTCTCTCCCATGTTCTAGTTCTTATTTCCTCACTTGCAAACCCCCTATTCGCTCACTTGATTTATTTTTCTTCCCTTATGCACATTCTCCTCAAGACAAGTGCACATACCCTCCTTTTCACTCCGCATGTGGTATCCTCCCTCATTGTTCTTATGTGCATGCGTTTCCTCATCTCTCACTTGTCTTTTCTTACCTATGCGCATGTCATCCTCTCCCTTTCTCTCTTCTCTCATGCGTATACCTTCCTTTCTTAGCCACCCATGCGTCCTCTTGGTTCTCTCTTGGATTGGTGTCCTCGTGTGCTAGATAATGAATGGTTGGCTTGAGTTATTGGTCGAATTTCAGCAGCAGCTAGCATACTTTCTCTTCTTTCTTCTCTCTCATTCTATAGACTAGTGACTCTTCTTTGAGCAAAGTGATCATTGTACCGGTTGTGGACTTGTCAATTGTGGCGCAACCAACCCTCTTGCAAGCCTATCAATAAAGAAATTTTGTGTTTGTGTTTTAACCTTGTTTCTTGATGGTACTTTGTGAATCTTGCAATTAGGTCCGTCGCTTTCCTTACTATTCATTGTGATTTATATTGATCTTTTGAGTAGTTTCTTTCTCGTTCTTTCTCTCTTTTATTGTGCTAACTCTGCAGGATCCCTCCAAACAAGCAAACCTATTGTTTTCTGCATGTTTTGAGCAGACTTAACATGCTGTCCAAGACATATCAGCTGCTTTAATTTGTCATTAATATTGGAAAGGGACTATTCCCTGAGGTTGCAAGCACCAGCCCAAATGAAGAGGGGTCTAGCCCATGACAATTTGGGGCTTTTCTCCTCTAATTAGCCAAGTTTTCATCGCTGTTTTATCAGATTTAACAGCTCAATTGGAGGGTGGAAATTTGTGCTAACAGGACCTTGATGGTTATGCATAGGAAACTAAAATCCTTGCCAGGGTACTCGAAGTCATTAGAACACATCTTTTCAGATTTTTAATGAAAAATTTCTTTTGTGCACTATTTTCCAAGACATATTAGCTGCTGTAATTTGTCATTAATTGCAGAAAATCAGACTTAGGACAGCAGCAAATCACCTTAGGGACTATACCCTGAGGCTGAAGAGCACCAACCCAAACGAAAAGGGGTCTAGCCCGTGACAATGTGGGGCTTTTCTCCTTTAATTAGCCAAGTTTTCATCGCTGTTTTATCAGTTTTATCAGCTCAATTGGAGGGTGAAAATTTGTGCTAACAGGGCCTTGATGGTTATGCATAGGAAACCAAAATCCTTGCCAGGGTACTCGAAGTCATCGGAACACATCTTTTCAGATTTTTAATGAAAATTTTCTATTGTGCTCTATTTTCCTATGTTATCAGATCCGTGGGGTTGAGGGGCTGGATCCTCGGATCAAATACTGATCCAGATCAGTTGGGATCCACCGAAGATCTGCTTTGTGACACTGTTACTCTAATAACACACAAATTTGAAGCGCCCACGCGGTGTAATCCGGATGGTTTACCCCTCTATGTTTATATTAATAAAATTAGTCTAGGTGGATCTGCTCCATGGCATTGTATTACTCAGTTAACATGCGAATGGCACTGTAATACTCTGTTAATGCACCAGCTCGAAACGTCGACGCGGTGTAATCTAGAGTTTGGTGCCCGATGTTTATGTCAATAGATAAATATTTTGAATTGCTTTAATTATAACTATGCTGAAGGCATATATTTAGGGAGAGCTTTTCTAGAGTACCAGTAGTCCTGAATACTTGTCGTCTAGATACTTGATTTTTAAAAACCTTGATTTTCTCCACCTATCTTTTTGCCTGCTGTTTGACATCAATTTTTTTTTGTTAAACCGTAAGGCGTTTCCCTTTATAGCGCTATATTTCCACCGTCGTTTTAATTGGTTCATGGCCGTTGGATCCGTTAGACGACCACGGATCCGATCCAACCCGTGCACTTGCGTTCGTTTGAGTCTTCGTTTCGAGAGCGCCATCTCTACAACTCTTGTCCTTCCAACAATGGGTTCAACGAAATCCAGATTTATCGTATGGAATACGCCCACTACATTCCAATCACATGAGCCGACCGAACAAGAATGCTTGGAAGTCTAGAGATGGAAAGTAGATCAATCAAATTGAGCACGAGCTCAAATTCACTAGGTCATTGCCGATTGCGAAGCAGAGCTCCCTTCCATTTATTCTTCCCTCAGAGTTTTCCCTACCATGCCTAAACAAGTCCAAATAATCAGACTTTGAAAATGTTTGTCTTTGCAATTTGTATCGTGATTTCTCTTTGAATTTTAAGTCTTACAGGACTCTGATTTTGTTTTGGTTTTATCTGCTCCGTTTTAGGGAGACAGACGAGCAGGGAGCTTGAAGGAGCGATTGGAAGCGATATCTCCTCAAGCTTACCTTCATAGACATATCCAACCCTCCTTTGCCCAATAGATTTGCAGGATTAAAATTATCTGTTGCCTTTTGAAGAACCCACAAAGGATAAACAACGTTTCCATGAGACCCAACCAAGCTACTGCCAACTTCACCACTCCCCACTCCCCTCTTCAAGAAAAACAGAATTGCAACCACTGCAAAGATCACAAAAACATCACAACCGACAATAATTCCAACAATTATCCTCGATGCCTTCTTTTTTTAGATGTCCCTGGATTACCAACATACCTAGATAGATATACAGATCCAATATTGCTGCCATTACCAGAAGGGGTGGAACCGGGAGCAAGAACAATATTGATAGACCGATTCCCCTAAGTATTAACTCCTACTAGCGTAGCAAAGCTTGGAACTGGTCTGTACCAAATTGTTGTTACTCACATGCAATTGCTTCAGGCTTTTCAATCCCGTCAAGCTCTTCGGAATTGTCCCCGTGAGCTCATTGTCATTCAACTTCAATATAGTCAAGGAACTCAAATTCCCAACAGCAGGATCTATGATTCCATACGACCCACGCTTAGCCAGAATGAGTGTAGAGACTTTTCCATCAGCCCCATAAGTAATCCAAATCCACCCACTACAGGGATTGTTCCTTGACCATGACTTGACAATGGCAGGAGGATATCCAACCCCTTTGAGAAAGCCCATTAGAGCACTAACCTCTGCGGGACAAGCCTCACCCAGATTAATATTACAAATATATTACATATTAATTACAAATATATTACATATTAATTAATTAATTAATTAATATTACAAATATATTACATATTAATTAATTAATTAATTAATATTACAAATATATTACATATTAATTAATTAATTAATTAATTAAGATATTTCAAATATATTACATATTAATTAATTAATATATTACATATTAATTATTAATCTATTAATCTCAACATGATTAAAATTAATCTATTAATTAATTATTAATCTAATACCTTATTTCTAAGTTTATTAATCTAATATATTAATTATTTTATATAAATATAAAGTTGACATTTTGAGTCATGTGAACAAATGAACATATGGTAGTGTGAACATAGTCCACTGTGTGAACTCACTGGTAGTAGTGTGAATGCACCAAACAAAATGTGCAGCCCATAAGGAGATTGTGGGCATGCAAAGTTAATTTCCTAATGATGAAACGTACACAAAGAAATTATGACATCAACAAAATCTTAAATGAAACCCAGTAAAGTTCAAGGTGGAACCCAAGAAAATTTGTGAGAGTTAGAAACATTCTTTTGATAGGTAGAAAAAAAGGTGTTTTAATTTTTGTGGAATTGCATAGAAAACATGCATAGTTCGGTTAATGACGACCAAAACATTAATATTGTTGAATTGATGCGTAGATGTAATCTTACTAAAGAAAATGGCTAAGTTAACAGGATTTGGATTTGGATACAAATACCCCATTTTTTGAAAAGCCAGGATTTGGATACATCGGGGAAATGACAAATACAAACAATATAAATACAATTTTTAAAAATAAAATTTATATTCCCCTGATGGGGTGCCTGCGAGTTATCAATCCAACGTGGCGGGCCTGACCAAGAAGGCGCTTAGCCCTAGAAACCCGATGGATGCAGGCTTCTAGTAGCTTCATCCACATGTCGCTTCAAAGATTTGTCCAAACGATCCGCTCAGACAAGATGGGATACTTTCGAGGTTAGGCAGAATGGAAGGAAATAATGAAGAGGTGTGGGAAGAGGGTCGATCCGTTTGTCCTCCGCGTTCTCATGAAGCTTATGAGGCAAGCTCTGTACCTTGGTTCAGATATGGCATCCGATATGGAGGTGGGAAGCGTCATTCGGTCGATGAGCAAAATCCTCAACATGAAGAAGAGGAAGTGGCCACAACTTCTAATCACCCAACTGCTCATGATTAGAATGATCAAAGACACAACTGTTGATAGATTGAGGGTATTCACTCCGAAAATGGGCACGTTAAATAGGGATCACAATGGTTGTGCACCAGGTTCAACTTAGCTCTGGTGTACTGATCATTCCTTCTATTCTTGACACTTCGACCGTATAGGAATTATAAACTGTATTTATAAACATGGACCGGATAGGAATTATGGTTTCATATCTTTAACTCAGTTGCTACATGATAAGGCTTGGTTTCCCTTAGGGGCAAGCAATATTTTTTGTTTTTTGTGGTCTTGTGCCCAAGGGACTGTCATGGTCTATGTTGGAATGGAATAACATGGCCTCCCCTGTCTGCATATATGTAAATTTTGTCCATATTTAATATAGATACTTACAAAAAAAATTATATAAATTTTTTAAAAATTATTAATTTTATAATGTATAACTTATATATTTACAATATTTAAATATCTCTGTTACCAACATCGCGATAATATCGTCGACATCGCGATATTATCGCCGTTTTGAGGGATGGCGATACTATCGCCAAAAAATATCGCACTATTTTCCTTTGGCGATAATATCGCGATATTTTCGAAAATAGCGCGATAATATTGCGAGTTGATGGAAAATGTCGTAGACAGTCATGAATTAAAAGTCGATTTTTGGGTTTTAAAGTGTCATTTTGCAAACAAAGTGTGGGGTTTGGAGAGCAAAGGAGCAAGAGGCGAGCAAGAGCCGAAAACTTAGTTTTTTCTTGTGATTTTGCAAACATAAAGAGGCTAGAAGGAGCAAGAGGCGAGCAAGAGCCGAAAACTTAGTTTTCTTTTGTGATTTTGCAAACATAAAGAGGCTAGAAGGAGCAAGAGCCGAAAACTTAGTTTTTTTTTGTGATTTTGCAAACATAAAGAAGCTAGTAATCTACTAATTAATGGTAATATTAAATACTAAAATGAAAGCTAAAGGAGAATGTCAGTTTTACTTAAATTTTTAACATTACCATTAATTGTTTCAGGATGTTTGAGAGTGGTTCCAACCACATTGGACTTATATGAAGAAAGTAGAATTTTAGGTCCTATTCAAAATTCAGAATGGTTTTCAGGATTTCAAGATGGACAATATTGCAACATTTCCACTAGATTCTATCATGTATGAGGGTATGGAACTGACATTTAGTCAAGAGCACCAAGCCCTCTATGTACCTCGATGTTGGTGGCATTGATTGTTGAACTCTTCTGTCATGAACCTAGTAAAAATGTACCCTTCACTCAAGTAAATTCACTTATTAGGCATGTTAAGCTTTATCTATCTTATTTTAATGTTTAGAGGGTGACATTGATGACGAGGATCCTAATATAGGCAATGATTTTGATGATATGTAGTTATTTGTTGTAGCATGATTTTTTTTGGACTCTAGAGGTCATTTACAGCCTCTTTGTTGATGTATTTTGGTTATATGCACCCTTGCTATTTACATGAAAAACTTTGCATATTTGTGTATAATGGTTTGGATTCATATTGATGCACATGAATATATCTTTATGAACTCCAATAGAGCAAGTTGTACTTGGCAGTATCACCAATAGAGGATGCAAGAGTCTAGCTTTTACTTCTTCTGTAGGACATCAGAGTCCAATGCCAGCCCCAGGGCCTTCTTCCTCTAAAGGAAAATCCATTTATAGAGCCATCACCTTCGTACATAAAAGGGGCAGAGGGAATTGTTAGTTTATTTATCTGATTTCATTGTAGATGATTCATAAATCAGATACATTTATTATATTTTTTGATGACATTTTGAGGCTTTAGAGTCATGACATGATTTAGTGTTGATTTGTGATGTATTCGAGTTTACTAGACATCTTATACATCTTAAATTCTAGTTCTCTTTTCATATTTATGTGGAAATGCATTTATTCGATGTTGTTAATGCTTTAGATATTTAAAAAATTGAAAAAAATCGAATATTTTTGTATTTTTTCCATTCTTACGACATTTTACTAGACATCTTATATATCAGTTCTCTTTTCATATTTATGTGGAATTGCATTTATTCGATGTTATTAATGCTTTAGATATTTAAAAATTTGAAAAAATCAAATATTTTCATATTTTTTTCATTCTTACGACATTTTCTGATATTTTCCCTGATGTTGTTGCTATTTTCTTTTTGGACCCTCAGCGATATTTTGCCATTGCAAATGTTGGTAACAATGTATTTAATACTTATATAAAGTAATTAATACATTAGATTAATAAACTTATAATAGAGGTATTATTTATTAGTACATATTAATTATTTTATAAAAAATAAATTATAAACATTTTTAATGATTATAATTATTAATAGTGAATGCCCTAGTACTGGAATTTGACGAGAAGGATGGGAGTAAAAAATATGCAGGTAGGAGAGCTTGACCGGGAACAAGATAACAAGATGGTTCGGTGGGAGCCTACTTCTACACTTGCGTGTACCAAATTTGTCTGGAACACCCTTGCTTACCTATAAATTGCTGTATATTTCGCCTTGACTTGCATTTGGTGGTTCGGTTCTACCCATAGCTAGTTTTGTTTCCCATTGCTGGCACTTCCGCTATGTATGGTTCTCCAACTCCCCACCATTGTGAAGATTTTCAGGTCCTATCAAGCTTGCCAACTGGGTCTGTCTTTGACCACAGTTTGGCTCTCAGTTTCAACTATTATGTAAAGTATATGCTGTTGTTTTAGGACAGCCAACAGTCCAAGAACTTCTTGCTGATTTGTTATGGTTGTATTTGCAATTTTTAGATGCTCTAGCATGTAGTTTTAGTAACTAGAAGTTAACACATGCATACTAAAATAAATACAACACACCTAAAGATCTGTACAACTGAAAATAAGCAAATCTAAGAGACTAACACATGCATTTTTGTACACAGGTATTTTTGGTCAACATGGCCTTGGATAAAAACCCCCCGGGGAAAATCAGTTTAGAATATATGCTAATATATGAGGAAAGCAGAAGGTGGAATACAACAAGTACAAAATATAGATGAACTTGATACAATAGCAGCTCGTTCTGAGCTGAAACACAAGTCCAAAACCTCCAGGTGCGCCCTAGGAAGGTGCGCCCCACATACAAGCTCTCAAATCCACTGAAACTGCTCCAACTGCAAACTCTGAGCTCAGATCTGGAAACCCCTCCACAGGAATGAAGCTCTGCTAGATGGCCTCCCTTTGAAACTGATCTCACTGCAATCTGATGGCTAGAAGTCCTCCCCACAACTGATGCACCCTCATAAGCAAGTGCGCCCTCTAGAGAAGTGAAACCTCCCCACTAAATAAACCAAGCTAGATGTTGAATGCCTCCCTCCATGAAAGCAAGCGCCCAAGCTCAAGCAACCTCATGCAACAAACCTCATCTCCATCCTCCAAGTCTTCCTCTCATAGTGAGAAAATGAAGAATGAATGCCTCCTTCACCCTTTGTGCCCCTCTTGAACCTCCAAAAGGAAACCTAAGATATCAATGGTGGAGATCATCTCATCTCCCATCTAATCAATGGTTGAGATCTCCCCAAAAGTATCTAAGTCAATAACCCACTTTGGGTTAAGTTTCCTAAGTTCACTTTATGTTTCTAATTCACCCAGATTGTGAATTAATAGTCATTTTAAGCATAAATGACTAAATTTCACTTTTGACTTAAAAACTCCTAAGTCAAAGTGAAATTAGACAAAAGTACAAGGCATAAAGTGTATAGTCCATCCCACATGTGCTAAGGAGTGCAAAAACACATGGGGAACACCTCCCAAGGTACAAATCTCAACACATTGAATATAAAATATAACATTAACTACTATAAAAAATTAAAAACATAAACTAAAGGGGATGAGGCCAAAACTATTTAAAATCATTCTTTTATAGCATGAATTAGATGCATTAACCATCGAGGCCGGAGTTTAAACAAGCCATCAAGCCCGAAGTTTAATAACATTTAACAGTTTATAAACAATAGGGTTTGATAATTGGCATTGGATTTTGATAACAACAATTTAATAATGAGCGCCCACATTTAAATTTTCATGTACCATGCCACTGAATGGATTCTAGGTGGATCCCAGTGGATTTGGATCCAAATCCGTATCCGTTCTGGGGATCCATGGATCCAGCCCCATGAATCCAGTAACATAGGAAAATGGCAGTGATACAGAGTTTTATCTTGCCATATTCGCACAACTTGGAGATAAGTATATTAATGTTCAACAAATGACCACAAAAGTAAGTCAATAGGAATAAAAGAGTACATCAGGGATAAGAGAACAATGCGGGAGTACAAAAGCATCTCCTAAATCAAAAGAAAGAAGTATGTCCAAGCAGATAACTAAAAGCTAAACAACTAGCTAATATAGCACATGAATTGAAGTGCTGATACAAAGATACAAAAGATAGGAAGCAGACTGTCTAAAACCCGAGTGAGCTTGATGCTGATTTGAAGAAAAGGCTGTCAAGATATGTTGGAGCTGGTGGCCAATGTTGAAGGTGGAAGCTGAGTGGTAGTCTCCCCATCCTAAGTTGTTGGCAGCGGTGAAATCATCAATGCACTGGCAGATGATGTTGTTTGAGTTATGGCTGAGGTTGATAAGACCTGACGGTATGATCTTGGGGGGATCCTAAGAATTAGAGAGTCCTTCTTTTCTAACATTTGAGGTCGTGGAGAAGAAACTCTTGATGGATGACTTCTTGCTCGGAGCAAAAAGGGGCTTGGTTTTAAGGCTGCCTATAATTTTCATCTGTCTACTAAACTGTCTGAATGTTGCATGGTGTGCACCCGATGATATGGAATGAGAACTCAAGGTCCTTGAGGAGGTTGATTTGCCATGGGGAAGAGGTCAACCCGAGAGCCCAAGTCTCACAGATTGGAACAAGGTGTTGAATTTTAATGAAGATTTGTACCTTGGACAAGTGGTTCCTATGGGTTTTTAATCTTTTACCTAGGAATGTGGTCCACAACTTAAAAGTGGGTCTTTTTCATAAAGTCACTTTATAAGTGGTAAAGTGAACTTTAAATTA
>SNQJ01S0029454.1:119536-130481 GCA_010110895.2 Picea sitchensis | reverse complement strand
CTGCAACTTGATTGAGAGCTCCAACTCTCTGGTTTCTCTAGCACCCACTAGAAGGAAGCACCAACTCCCTGAGTATTCCAGCACCAACTTCCTGAAAGTTCCAGCACCAACTGGATGGAAGCATCAACTTCCAGTTACACAGGGTCCAACCTGCATAACCAAGAACACCTGTTCTCCCTAGCACCACCCTGCCACCCTAGTTTCTCTGGCTGCAACCAGATGGAAGCTACAACTTCCTGTGTTCAAGCACCGACTTGAACTTCTGAGGACAACAGTCCTCCCAAGCACCTCCCAACCTCCCTAGTTTATAATCAATAATGAATACTCAGACAACTACTCAGATAAATCAAGTCTTACCAATCTTTCTCTGTATCTGATCTTCAACAAACTATTCTGCAATTCTTTTCTTCTTTTGTTTGTTTAGCATGCCTGCTCTGCATCCCCTTTTCTGTCATTCTGCTCTGCTTCTGTTCTGCATTTCATCTCACTCTGCACATTTGATTCATTTCTTGCTATGCCTCTGCTCATTTCCTTTTTCTTACTGTTTACTCATTTTTCATTCAGAACGACCACACAGGTTCAGTCTCGCTCATTTTCTTTTATACACACTCCCTTGACGATTCCACTTCCCCTTCAAATAGATAATACAAGGACATCTGTCTTGGCAACTGAAATGCTAACCGATTGTTCATTATCAGTCTGTTTCTCTTAACGGATTCATAACTGAAGCGTTAATGTATGAGGAAGAACAACAACCCTCCGATCAATACTTGATCCAACGGTTCAGATCAAATCGGGATTTCACTCATCGCGATTTCGGCATTTGCGATGTCAAAAATCACAAGTCCTCCGGACTCGCGATTCTTCGATTCCCGATGGCTCCTTTCATACGCTAGCCCTCCTGAGCTTAGCTCCCGGTCAACGTGACCTTCACTCCGTGACCACAACCTTATGTCTCTCTATCGGGGTTTCGACGTTCTTCATGTTCACTGTTCTTTTCACTTATAAATCCATATCCCGATTCGCGAAACTCCGACATGGTCTAAAATCAACGGTTTAGATCATAGCCTGATGTGACGGCTCAGATTGTATCGCGATTTCGCATATCGCGAAATCGACACTCCTGAGGTCAAGTGACTTTGTCACTTCAAAGTTCCGATCCCCGATGCCGATGCGCCCCTTTCCACGCGCTAGCCCTGCTGGCTATAGGCCTCGGCCCATATGACCGTCAACACATGACCTCGATCAAATCTCTCATCGGGGTTTCAACATTTTCGATGTCATCATGTACATGCCTATAGAATTCCCGATCCCCGATTCTCCGATGAAGGAAATCAACGGTCCAGATCTCATTCTTATCCAACGGCTGTGATTACATCGCGAAATCGCATATCGCGATTTCAGAGTTCTTGATGTCAAGAGATTTTGGCATTACAAAGTCCCGATCCCCGATACTCTGCTGACGTCACACGTGGTTTGACATGTGTTAAATACTGCCACATGTCACTCTGATTCGTGACTTACCAGTGCCTGAAGTGTTGAATCTGCCTGCCACCTGTCATTACCTGGTTGTGCCACGTGTCCCTAGCTGACGTGGACTGCTGTCGTGAATTAGATTGACGGTCTAGATCACATGTTGATCTGACGATTCAGATTCAGTCGGGATTTCGCATATCGCGAAATCGGGGTTTTCGTTATCAAGTGAATTGGACATTTCAAAGTCCCGATCCCCGAATCTCCGATGACTTATCTCCCTCGCAACTTCTGCAGATCTGACGGTTGTCGGCCTTTCGGGGAATTTGAATTGGGATCGAACGGTCACTGGATCTCTGTCTTCCTTCTTCTCTGTAAACTCTTGCTGCGTGCGTTTTCTTCAATGTTGTTCCTCCTGAGCTTTTACGTCCGAATCCCCAAGGGGTTTTATCCTTCTTATCCTTCCATCTCCACTGTTGCCATCAATGACAACAACCATCAACACGCATTCGTTGCTTTTTCAATATTTGCCAACATTATTTTCTTATTAAGCAATAAAAAAACAAAAAACAAGTTAAAGACACAATATTCAACACATGAGACAACAATGTTTTTATACTAGAAAAAAACCCTCTTGGGTTAAAAAATCTTGGATCAATTCAAAAATAGAGTTTGTTGACCAACAAATGTTTACATATGCACTCTTCACAACCTCTAGAATTTCCCATCCACAAGGTGTGTCTACATTTCTTAGCACTCCTAGTAATCAAAGTCAAAACTTCCCTTTCTTCAAGGAAAATCTGTCTTCTCTTCTTCCTCAACTGCGATTCCACAATCAACTTTCCAAATGTTCATGAATCATTCAATATTCTAACCAACTCTTCACTCCATTCTACAATCCACCTTCTTGTGGACCATCTCTAAGAATTAGTTATCAACTGCTCTCATTCCCATGCCATTTCAGTTACATAACGATTCAATTCATGTGGTAATCAATGCCACTATCGAATATCAAGCCCTCATCCATAAATACCACATAGAGAAACCTCTCACTAACAAATGTCCAAAAGAAACACAATGTTTGACAAGGCCTCTTGATCTATAGCCAAACCAGATCAATTCAATTGACCAAATCACGTACTTGTTGTTAACATAAATGCACTAGTTGATTCCAATTGTTTCAACAAACACCAATCAATCCCTCTTATACGTTGATCTTCTCTAGTCAATTCCCCTCAATCGATGGACTTGGCCTAATCGAGCTTCCTTAATCTATCTTGTCTTCGATCCAATTTTGGATCATATAGGTTACAATTTATGTTGAGAATTTTGGCTATTATTTAGTAGAGTAATTATCTTACATTTGGCTTGGTGTACTTTTATAGTATATAACACCATTTGTATATATACGTTGCAGTATAATTTGGGTTAGATGAAAGTCTTTATATGACTCGTAAAGACTTATGACTAGCTATGTATCCATTCAAAAAAAAAATCTCGATAACATCTCTGCTTTCTCCCTTAAAATTAAAAAAAATTCTCAAATTCTTGCAATAGCTAATTACATGTATTTTTTTTCAATTTTTTTTTTAAGATTTTGAGCATGGTGAATTAGTTTCTTATTAAATTATTTCACTTTCTTGCTCATAATAATATAGTTTTCTGTAAACAATCTAGATTTAACTTGTTGAGAAAAATAATACCTAGCTAACATTTGAATAATAAAATGATCTCTAGTATTGTTCCATTAGATATTGTCATTTTATTTTTTGTTTTTTCAATATAAAACGTCTGGGGAAATCCCTGAGTACTTCCCCTCATTTCGAGCATGGTACCCAAGGTAAACCCTAGATTCTTTAGAGCACAAGGCCATCAATAATGGGGGCTCAAATCCATTACAATAATATGCTCATAGTGAGCTCAACATGTCGCTTATGGGAATATAACCTGGGTGTGGGGGACAACACTCCAACCCACAACGACTCGGGCTAGACCCAATTGACAATTGTCACTTTGTTTAATTTGTACAATGGTAAATATTAATTATGTTGGATTAATTTACTAAACAATGTTGAATTTGGGAGTAGATTTGATTTTACTTTTGTGGATCCATATCTTCTCATTTTGTTGTTGTGTTTCACCTATGACACTCACATATTCTTGTTATGATTTCAGAGCACTCCAAGAGTTGAATTTCGAAAAGGATCCAAAAATGTATTGTTGCTTGTTTTGCCTTTGCATAGAATCAAATGGTGTAAGCATAAGAAAGATTCATTACATTGTTTGATAATGATGGTATGTTGTGTTTGTGAATATTTTAATCTCACCTCCAATATAATTTGAACTTTCTATTTTGCATTGTTAAATTGGTTACCAATAGTTTGAATTGAAAGTTTTGTATAAAGTATATCCTCTCTACTTTGATTTTTGAATTCATTCTCTACCTTTATTAATTGCTTTATGCTATGATACTAATATGTGTCATGTTTCTCTTTGTTTTTTTCATCAATGAAATGGGTAAGGCAAGTCCATAATGGTTTAGCCAAGAACATGGGAAGACCTCTCTTGAGCTCATAAGTCTTGTGAGACTCTTGGATTGCTATCCTACCACATCTATAAATATTAGTTCTATTTCAAATAAAATTCATGTAAATTGCATAATATTATCATTTTGAGGGTGTTTTGTATCTTAACAATATTGGCAAGTAAATATGTAGTGATAATTGTTTCTATTGTATTCATTTAAATTTTGTTATTATGTCTATCAAGGTGTGTCAAGCTTTTGGTGAAAGATAAATATGATAGAAAATATAACCAAGAAAGAAGTCCAAACCCTACAACCAAGTTAAAACAATAATAAATAATAAATTATAAGATTATTTCTATCACCCACCATGAAGTTTAAATGATAAATAATCTTTAAAATGTGAAAAGTTACAAATTGAATTGAAACCTTCAAATATTAATTGTCAAAGGAATGCTTGTAAAAAAGGAAACAAGTTTAACAACTTCAAAATCCGAGCTTCCAACAATTACACAAATAATTGGAAATAATTATTTAAAAATACAGATGTAAAGTACTAGTTCAGGTTTGAAATTCGATCTTTAATTCTGCTATACATTAGGGATTGAAAAATTGACGAGGAACAAGTAAAAAGCTCCCAACACAATAGTGCAATTAAATATTTTTCAATAAATAGTTTGCTTGTTCATTGATAATCATAATCTTAATATATATGTGAGAAAGAAATGATTCCTTAGCAAGAAGAAATAGCTTCAAAGATTTTGATCCCAAGGATACATCTTCATAAGCATGTTCTTGTTAAAATTAAAATTACCATTCATTATTCAATTTTATGCAAAGCCAATGAAAAATATTAAGACATTCTTGATATTCAACTCAATACTCCACCATCCATTTGTAACGGATTCAACTTTATTGAACTTCAATAAACATGAAATCTGAACAATTTCCTTTTAAGTTATTCCATGTTTAAAATATTTTTTCATTTAGATATCTAGTAAAAATATCAATACCTTCATCCATCTTTATGTAGAGCAAGAAACACAAGAAACATACAGATAACATTTCATAGACTGATCTGCACCAAATTATTTAATAGATGGCTGCGTCAAGCTTTGTTTTTAAACTTTCTGATCTCCACCTCCTAATAATGACAAATAAGCATACGTGAACTACAATCTCCTTGAGGAGAATGTTGAAACATGTTTTTTTAGAAGAATCTATCGTTACCATTGAAACTTTCTATCGCACGTATATCGAAAGCCTAATAGAGACAAAATCATCCATGTACACTCCCAAATGAATTAGGCTAACGACTTATACGAAACTTATTTTTTTCATTAAGATACAATAATACAATGATGAGGGAGCATACAATAAAGATACAATAATACAATGACAAGGGAGCATACAATATACTAACTGGAAACAGCATTGCAGAAATTCGAACATTTCTATTCAATAGCATCAATTTCGCAACCTCTAAATTAGCAGCCCACGCTTAAAACAATATAAAATTTCACATGAACCGTAGTTGGAGAAATCACAGATTGCCATTCGTAAGCTTCTCAACTAACGCCAATCTCCCGTTGAACCAAAAAAAAATTGTTGAACTGTGGCCAAACATGCTTAATTGAAACGGAATACCGTAGAACTTAAAACCAATTCAAGACCTTCAGGTCACGCGCCTTCTCTTTGATCGTTTACTTCTCTTTGGTCGAGGATTATTAGCATCTATTCCATTAACACTAGCAGCATAAACCTGCTCTAATGATTCCTGCAAAAAACACATCAGAAACGGATTAATCAAGAGATTCCAGTCCCAAGTCAAGTTTTGTGTCTATGAAGGAATGGCTTGGGGTGGTACAAAAAGTTAAATCAAAGCAAAGAAACTCGAACTAAGCTCAGGAATTTATAAAAGTCGGAGATGGGTGAACAACTTAAGAGGAAAGCCTATTTCAATGCAATTCAGAAAAAGCATCCAGGTCTTGTTCGCATTACGTCATAAATTGCATCCAAAATAAAATTTGTTGAATTTGGAAACCTATGAACATGTTTCCTGAAATCAGCATCACTTATGGTCAAGGAAGATATCTGCGCTCTCTCTCGTACTGCAAGAAAATACATAAATGCGTACAAAAAAATGAGCCAGGTTGCAATCCCTGAACTTAGGTAAGAAGTGCCAGGATCTTCTTTTTTATATATTTATTTTTCTAATGAAAATGCATCTTTGAGTACTGCAAGAAAATACATAAAGGCGTACAAAACAATGAGCCAGGTTGCAATCCCTGAACTTAGGTAAGAAGTGCCAGCATATCCTTCTTGGCCCCAATTCAATAAAATCTAAATCCTTACAAAAAATACCAAGTTTATCTGAAATTTCCAATAATTCTGACTAAATATTTTAGTCGCATTATCCCACCAAACAGAAAAGGGAAGGCGTGACTATTGAATGTACATTGAAATCTCCTTTTCCCTAAAAAGTTATGTTGACATTACGGTGTTCTATGTTTCTCCCCCATGCAATCTAATCAATCATCTTTCTCCTTAAACGATTCCTTAAGATGGCTGAGAAGCAAATCCGTGCCCAAAACATTTGTGCAACTTTCTACTCCCAAAAGACATCCTTGATAGTCTCTTCTCTGTGACAGATCACATAGCACACATTTGTTAGATCTGAGTGGAAAAGTCTGTCTTTAACTACCTTAATCTGTGGGAAGAATTGTTAGCAATCCCACAGGAGTGTGGTCTAGCAGCAAGCAGCAGGGTGATTGGGCTTGTATTAACACAAAGACCTGGGTTCAAAACCCCTTGAGTGGATGCAAAAGAGGCCAGATGCAAGTCCTGGGTGAATTGACAACATAGATATGCCCCTCATAGCACCACAACTTAGCGAAAAAAATTCTATAAGAAGTATTTCTCAAAAAAAAAAAGAAATTATCAATAGAACATCACAGGTTACAAGATGTGCACCCTACATATAAAGAGTTATTTGACTTCATTTTAACCAGTGTAGATGTCAACCCCAGATCTATCAAGCTCCAAAATGGATCAAATCCCTTGAGGTGTAAATTTTTTGATCATTTAAGATGGATCTAGGCTGGTTTTAATCTCACTCGGTGGAACTCAAAACTCAAAATTTATGCAGATATAGATAAGTAAAATTACAGTTTTGATCATTGTCAAGGTATTCATCTTTGCATTATAACAACATTTTTATGTAAGTATCATATCTATAGTATTTCTATTTATGTCTAAATCTGGTATTTATTTTTCTATCTCTGTATTGCAGTTTTTATATTAGGTGTATATATCAAATCTCTCTCTCTGTCTCTCTCATTTTTATTTCTGTTTGTATCTATATTTGGCTAACATTTAGTATTAGTATTATTATTTGTCATAAATATTATATTTTTTTTAGACCGGCATATGATGACAAAAGCATTATCCACGTACATGACAACATCTCTATCATACTAGGCTGTAGAACTAACACCTTTCAGCACAACAAGAATTTATCACCTTATAAATATGTTTTCTAATACAATATGTAGTTTGGAGGGTTGCAAACTAAAGAACTCAGCCTCCGTTGTCCCCTAACTACTAACTAACTGATACCTCTTTTATTGAACAACCAAATTCCTTTGTTTTCTTTATTTATCTATCCATCATAAATTTACCATGATCTTTTATTAATGAGGGTACTGAAAATTTCTGAGGTACTAAAGGCTGCTCAACAGATCTGTCATATGATCTCTTGTTGAGCTCTAAGTTCAAGGTCTTCAAACTGTTTCACTGCTGTTTTATGACAGCCACTAAATCTGATTTTCTGCCCTTAAAAATCTGTCTTTTAACTTTGTGATTGCATGCTCTTTAAGGGGTGCTCTTGCAAGTGTTTTGGTGACCAAAGTTAGCACATGCATAAACCTTAAAACAGACAATACCCTCTTAGATCTTTAACTACTTTGCAACGGATAATAACTAAGCACACATGACAAATGAACTCATGGGTTTTTGGTCAACATGACCCTGGATAAAACCTCCCGGGGAAAACCAATTTGGAGATAGATGTATATATAGAGATCTCAAAGAAAACAGCTACAAAGAGAAAATATAACAATGGAACCTGATACAATAGCAATCCTTCTCAGATTGCTTTGGAGTTCCTGAATAATGGCGCCCCTTTTAGGCTTGTGCGCACTTTCCTCTTTGTGCTTGCTAGAGATTGCTTGCGCCCTTGATGAAGTGTTTTCCTGATAGATGGATCCTTGCGCCCTCCTACTCAGATGAAGCACCCCTCTTGAATCCACCACACACCACAATGCAAAAGCCTCACCTACAAGTGCGCCCTTCACAAACCTGAAGTGTGCCCCCACAAATGTGTCTCTATAACTAAATGTACCCCCACAAGAAATGGTTGCGCCCTCCTCTAGATCACGCCCCACACAATAGGAAACCCAAGCTTGAGTGCCCTAGCATCTCACCAAAGCGCCTCCTCAAGCTTTTTCCCTCTCAACAATGGCTTCCCTCTCTCAACAGTGTGCCTCCCTTCTCCTCTCCTTCACTTCACAACACAAGTGAACAATGAGCCTCTCTTTTTCCCTATGCGCCCCCTTTAGCCTTCCAAGGCCAAACCTAAAAGATTAATGGCTAAGATTAACTCTTGCCAAATCTATTCAAAGGGTGAGATCCCATCTCATAAATCTCACTTGGAAACCCACTTTGCTCAAGTTTCCATAGTTTGCTTTATGTCTATTAATTCATCCACTTTGTGAATTAATTGTCACTTTATGACTTAAGTGACAAATTTCACTTTATGACTTAAGTGACTAAGTCAAAGTGAAATTAGATCATAAAGTAAAGGAACATGGGTCAAACATTTCCCTCTTGTGTTTAGATACTCACAAACACAAGGGGACCACTTCCCAAGGTACACAAAACTCAACACTCCCTCTTACCAAGGAAAGTGTTTTTCACCAAGCCCATCTTGTCTCTGAAATAGACATGTTTTCCCCTTGGGAAGGCCTTGGTGAGAATGTCTGCCACCTGCTCATTAGTCAGAATATATTGAAGCTGAACTGCCCCACGATGAACCCAGTCTCTGATGAAATGATATCTGATCTCAATGTGCTTCGACCTATCATGAAACACTGGATTCTCAGAGAGTTTGATACAACTCTGATTATCACAATGAATGACTGTCGGAGACAACTCCTGACCAAATAAACCAACCAACAACTTACAAAGCCAAATGGCCTCGCAACTGACCTGACTGGCTGCCATGTACTCTACCTCGGCCGAACTCAAAGCTACTGACTTCTGTTTCCCACTAAACCAGAAAACAACTCCTAACACCAACCCAAAACAACAGCCTGAGGTGCTCTTCCTGTCAGTGGCACATCCTGCCCAGTCTTAGTCTGTGTAGCCAATCGAACTCACCCCATCTCCTCTGACACAGTCCAAACCAAGGTTGTTGGGAGCGGGGAGTGGAATCGGGAAGCGGGAGCAGGAGAGTTTTTTATATAATACATAAAAAATATATATTTTGATGCATATATATAAAAAAAAATGCAGAATTTTGAATCAATTGCAAAAAACATGAAAACATAGATATAAGATCACTTAACTAATTGATTAGTGATGAATCATGATCATTAAAGCATCAACGGTCAACCATTTAGTACACATATAACATCAATCATAAACATTTGTCATCAATAGATTGTAAAAGACATCAACCACAAAATGAAATAGAGTCTAGACTCTAGACTCTAGAGCATCATATTCATTACCAAAGAGTTGTAAGATTCATTGAATACTTCAAACTTCAAACTTCAAACTTCAAAACTTCAAAAATTCAAATTTCAAACTTCAAACTTCAAAGGTAAACTATCATATAATGTTCAACTTCAAACTTCATAACTTCATTGTTTACAGAATAAGCCATAATAAAGAGTCAAAACTCAAGACTCGAGACAAAGTACTAAATTTTAGAATCTACAGACTACTTCTAAACAGGAAACAAAAAAATAGATCTAGTATATAGTAGCAAGTACTATTCTCTAAGTTTTCCTCTTGCCATGGGAAACTTCTAGTTTCTTATCCCATGATCTTTGAAGAGAAGTAGGAACAAGTGGAAGTGATCGTGGAACACGACCAACAACTGAATGGCCCTCACATGACAATGGTGTTGTGAAGATAAAGGTAAAATTGTTGAATTTGGAACACCTCTAGTGGATGGGGGTGGCATGTCTCCTCCAGGAATATGATCACCATCACGATCACCCAAAAGTTCCTCTTCCAAGCATTCTAAAACAATGGCTCCATCCTCCAAATCAGTCTCCTCTGGATTGTTTTTCCAATTCATATCTCTTTTAAAGTTATATAAAGCACTCTCCTAGAGCACCTTGGATTTTGGCTCTTTCCATGTCAAGTCCCAAGGTTCTAGCTTTGTCATACCCAAGGGTCCTATATCCGTTAGGGGCACCATTGATGGCTTGGACCATTTCATGCCAACATGGTGAGCGAAGAACATTGAATGGTATACCACATGCATAAAGAAACCTGAAATTTTTTGCATCCACATAATCTCTACAACCTTGGTCAAGAAAATCTGATAGTGTTCTACGTGAAGGTGAAGGCGAGAATGCACTACCATGAAAAGATGCAGCTCGAACACTGAACATTCTTTGTGTATTCTGATATTCAACCTTTGGTTTTTTGGCTTTGTTTTGTGCTACCTCCTCTTCCCTTTGGTATTTGAGTCTTTCTTGAGGATCCACTTTCACACAGGTTTTGATTATGATACTCTTACCTTCATCCCAATACATAGTCTTGTTATCCCCGTTTTCTAGGGATAACTAGGAGATCATGTCTCGAGGCCCACAGGTCCTAGACATGGAGTACCGAGAGCAGGATTGACCTGAGCATGGCCCTGGAGGGCCCATC
>SNQJ01S0029454.1:52484-94427 GCA_010110895.2 Picea sitchensis | reverse complement strand
ATCCATGTGATTGGGTCCTTGCCATCAAACTTCCTCATATCAATCTTAGGAACGTGGTTGGTCCTCAAACCAAAGTTGGAGTTTCTCCATTCTTGATTCACCTTCCTTATGTCCTCATCATGAATTTCATGGGATGCATTTTCACTTTCAGGTGTCTTCTCTGTTACAAAATTTTTCAATACTTCCATGATCTCCCCTTTCAAACCATCCATCTTAGTATCCAACATAGATTCCATTGAATCCATCTTCTTTTGTAGTTCATTTATGTCCCTACGCATTTATTCACCTTCATCAAGAGTCCAAGAAGGATTTTATGGAGTCTTATTTGGTGTAGAAGTTCCCTTTTTTGGTGGCATGTTGGCCAAGTATCACTTTTGAACCTTGATTTTGAGGTGGTTCTACTAGACAATATTTCTTCTATTGTATATCCCAAGTTTTGGCCCTTCTGGGTATGAAACTTTCTTTTATGTAGTTCTCTGATATTTCTTCTTTGCAATGCCACAGGTCTGATCAAAATTGGATGTGTCAAGTGGAATTTACGGTAAATTCCCCACAACTTGCCGATTTTTGGCCTTTCCAGGAGATCTCACTTGTATAGCATGCCCCACACAAAATAATTGATATAAAATTCTAAAACTTGCATCAGAAATACTACAGATTGTCCACGATCCAATGAAACCAGTCCCACTCTATTTGGATACTCTAGGAAGAAGTTATGATTATTTTACCTGGAACACCTTCTTGAGACTAGTCAATAGGACTAGTCATATACCCTATCTTACATAGGGTGTATCTACAAATATAAGATGACCCAGAAACTGAACATTTTACCGCAGATACCTTACTAATTTCTATAAATATCCTTTGGAGCTTAGGATCTGAAACGTTATAGAAACGTTTTTATAGCAAAAAATCCGCAACGACTCAGTTCATGATGATTCTAGAACCCTATTTTGTATAGGTTGTATCTCCGAAATTATAAGGCCTCAGGAGATGAATTTTGAACCCAACGTACCCTGATCTGTCTGCTAAATATCCTCCAAGAAGTTCCTTCTGAAACATTGTAGAAAACAAGTTATAGCGAAAATTCCAAGGTGTCTTAGATGTAGCAGCGAAACCCCAAGAACTTGAGCTTTGATACCATATGTTAAGAACCAAATACCAATATAGCATAGAAAAACCTCATAAAAAGTACTCAACGCTTTGAAAAAGATACAATTTCAGATAATAAGCCTCTTTGAGGGGGCAACCTCCTTTTACCCCACTTAAATGTTCAAGTACAAGATGATTCAAAATGAAAATGTCTCCTTGGTATATATAGGAGACTAGGAGGTATAAATACAACTAATGGCCTAAAGCCGACATAAATAAAATAACATTACTAATATAATATACCCCGATTAAGGGGTAATGAGCCAATATTAGGGCTTAACAGTCCTAGATCCCTTTAACTCAACAACAGGAACCAAACCTGTCTGAGAGGCCCAATTAGACTCTGCAATGTTTGATGGTGGAATGGTTCTCCAAATATTTCGATCTAGATGATTTATCGATGGGATTTATGTGGTGATTGACAAGATATCCTCCTATGAAAGTTCCTCCTTCATTTTAAACGTTCTCTTTTTTTGTATTTTCTTTTATTATATGAGTCTGATAAAATGATGTGTGTTGGTATAAACAAAATGGTAAAAGGGATTCTTAACTACTGAATAAGGTTGAGCTTGGGATAACCCACATGCTCAAGCATGTAGACAAAGATATTTTCACCTATTACAACCATAATACCAATACATTAACTAGTTGGTATTTCAATTATTGACTGAGATACAATTATCGTAAGAAAAATACGCATGTAATAAGATGATGGAAAGAAAAATAGTTTCCTTAGCTCTAACATTAATCACACATTAACACAATGATTTGTTTTCTATCATTAGGAACAAGAAATACAAAAAATATTGAAACAAATAGCTTATCAATAGATTTAGAAACTCTTACTCATTACAACATTAATTACTGAAATAAATTTGGAAGTAATTTCTCCTCAATCCAATCACATAACGCCTTTGATGAAAAAAATAATTTTGTCTCTGGTCCTAAACATGACTTTTCAATTAAGGTATTTTATAAATAGTTCTTTAAAATTCCAAAAATGAGGGTCTTTCCAAAAACCATCGACCTCTGCTAAAAGGTCAATCCCTTTATTTATAAAGAATCACTAACTAAAAATAGTTGCTACAAGTTTAAGTTCATTAAAACAAAATTTTCCACATGGCGCTTGATCTCTTTGTTCTCTGAGAATCATCTCATGGTTCTACTGGAGTGGATGAATCTTCTCATATTCCGACCACTTGACGAAAATATCCTCACATGTGTTGGCATATGGGAACCTGTGTTGGTCCATCGAGGCTGAAAGAATTTCTTTCACTTCTACTGCATGTTCTTTATATTTGACTATTTTTGCACTCAATCATTGCATAATTGCATGAGCCTTGATCGAATGTTCCATAAAGCCTTGTATTTGACCCAGTTCCATGCTCGCCACCTGTGCAATCTTTGTTGTCCATTCCGAGTCTTATTATGCATGTCGCTTGACTATGTCATGCAGGTCAACAAAGTCTTTGGGTGAGCCAACTTTTGGGAGGCCAATGCCTTTCATCTCTCAATTGATATTTTCCTATCCCTTTTCGCACTTAGACCACTTCTTTTTTGTCTCCCTTTGAGGTTCCTAGGCCATCCTTACCCAGTATTCGACTACTTTCCTAATCTGAGAGATGTTGCTATCCCTTAGAACTTGAATACTTTTCTCTTTGACGTCTCGACCCTTTTGTATTGCGTTGATGTAATCAATTCTTTCTATCGCTTGCTATGATTTTTCATACAACCTTTCCACGTCCTTGTAGGTTTCCAGTGCCATAAGGGTATATTCTTGGAAATCAGCTATACCTGGAGTGAAAAGATGTCGTTTGTCTGTGAAATTTGCATAGGCATCCTGGAACTCACTCTTTAGAAACACCATGGCCTGCGTTGAGTATTGATAGTATTTCTCCAAATGGCACAGATGCTCCAACTCCTTTAGCACAACGACCAACTCCTTTCATCTCTCCTTGCTCGATCCAACGTGGCATCCGTGATATCCATACCTGCACCGATGAGCTCAGACGTCTTTGCATGTTCTATACTGAGAAACGTCTCCTCCGAGGTGATGAGAATTGAGATATCCAACGTGAGTCTTCTCTTCTTGGGGGTCCTCTTCATGATGGATTTCCTCTTCATTTCATAAGTGATCGCATGTATATCGATGACCTCATCAATAGGATCAGGGATTTTTTGATCTCCCCAGGTTAGAGTGTTTCCCAGGCTCCCTGCTATGTGTATCTATTCTAGGATTGGTTCCTGGACTTCTTTCATATGCTCCGATGGATCCACCTCCATTTTTTGTTCATCGAATGGTGAGGTATCAACCAAAATTGAAGAATCGGGGATAGGTTTAATACTTACTTGGTAATCAGTTGTCTAGGTGTTGATCTCTTGTTGTTGAACCTCCTCTTTTTGACCACCCGATCATAGCTCATCCCTCGAGTTGTCTTTTGGGGTCTCTGATAAGTCGATCAACTCAGTGTCTAAGACGCTTTGGACCTCATGGTCACTCTACGAAAGGTTTTGAGTTGGAGCATCGAGACTTGGTGCATATGCTTTCTCAAGTTCCTTCTCCTCTGTAATCAGTACCATAGTTACTAGGGAGACCTCCAAAATCTCCTCGTCATCATAGATGGTTATTATATAAAATAGGGTATTTGGTACACCTGTTTCACATGGCTTCCTTGAAACCTCAGGCTGGGTTGGACTGGTTCCCAGTGATCTAATCAGTGGCAATGGAACTCTAGGTTTTTCTAGAACTGTGATTTCTTCCAGTTGTATTGATTCTAAGCCACTTGGATCTCCTCTGATTCTGATTGGGTTGTTTGAGGGGATCCTCATCATTTCTATGAGTTCAGGATCATTCTCTAACTGGTCAATGACTTTTGCGCTCCTTCTAGTAAAATCAATCCTCTCCTTTATGCCTTTATGGTCTCTGCTACTCTCATTTCTTCTCTAACTCTGAGAGCCTCTTGAGTCGACTGTTGTATTGTCTCCACCTACTTATCCATTCTCATAGCCTTGAACATGGTCATGTTCACGTTGGATTTCCTTTGTACTACCTCCTCCTAGTCCTGAGCGCATTCTGTAAAAATCTCATCCTCAAACTTGTCATGCACGTATGGCCAACAAAACGATACTTGTGAAGCATTTTGGGGAACTAGACCTTTAGGGTCATGCTTGCGAAATTGGCCTGCCAGGAACCTAAAATCAAGCTATCTCATACCTTCTTGTTTTTCTTGAGAAATGTCTTTCACTATGTAAAACCCAACATGGAAGTCGTAGGGTATGAATGGTCATTTCATGTCCTTAACTAGTGTGGCATTATATCCCTGCAGGATCGTCTGATAATATATTTCTCCTACAATGAGCCAGTCTGGGATGTGAGAAAGGAGAAAATGTGGTGCTCTGGTGGCCCCGAACACCCTAATATAATTTGTGTGTTCGTCTAGATACCAGTGGCCTACCTTCGATATCATTTTCTTGGCTACTACAGATAGCCTTCGGCATTACTTTTTAAATAAAATGAAATAGACTCGGGCGATGAATTCATTGCAAATAAGGGCATAGGATTTTGTGTACTTGTTCTCCCATAATATGTTGAAGTATACATGAACATGCAGTTCCGCAACATGCCAACTTAAATTGATACCGGTGAAGACATTTCTCATGCAGATTACATTGAGTAGGTACGAGGCCATGTGAAACGCGAGAGCTTCTCCTTCTTTTGGCATTTTAGCTTGTAATACAATGGTGCTCAATTGATTTGAGATGATTTCTCCCCAGTTGAAACTACTCCTCGAGATAGCCACAATGTATGTTAGGGGCTTCCATGCTTCTGAGAACTTGGAACTGTCCTTTTCTCCATACAGTCAGTATATTAGAGCCATCAAGTAGATGTATGGCTCCCTCAGGCTCGTTGTCCCATACCAACCATTGCTCTGGCTTGTAAATTTCTTGTCCTCCCTCCACCATGAGGCCCTCAATCGGTTGGTGTCATGGAATTCATAGAAATTCACCACGAAGTATGTGTTCATCTGCTCCTTTGGGTCACTGAGCTTGTAATACTTCTGAAATTCTATCGGGAGAAAAAATACGACACACCTGTCATTCTGATCATTAATCAATAATTTTTGTGCACATGTGTGATCAATCAACCAATTCATGGTCTTGATGTATGGGAAAACTAGAGTTCGACAAGATACCATGTGCAACCATGACCGCCAAATGCTCAGGAAAACTTGGTCGTCTAGCACCCTTACATCTGGGTCATTGTGTGGTATAAACTCTGGGTAATCCTTTCGATTGATTCTATATTTGAATAGATCTCCCCACTGTGGGAGAATTATTTTGGATCCAATGGTTGCTTCCATATCTCCAAAGACCAGGGGTTGAATGAAATCTTTCTTCATCGAGGTTTTAATGACCGACTCCTCCCTAGGAGCGTATTCCAACTGCCTCACAGTACCAGGAGAAGAACCCTCACCAATTGTTGCCTCCTTTATCTTAGGTTCCCTCGGCGAGCGTCTAGTCATTGGATTTATTGAAGGAATTTTACCTGCAGCTAGAACATATTTAGACACTGTGTAAAATATCAACTTCATATATATAAAAACTTACGATAGTCGAATTGATAAACTTTAACACATACCTTTGTTGCTAGTTTAACCTGGTTTTGATGGTCTGAGAATCAACACAGTCTTGAGACACTCGCTTTGCTTCTTCGGATGCACTAGAAATGGAAATTTGTGTGCAGAATAGAAGTGTTAGAAGAAATTTTCGTGATTTAAAAAGAGATGAACTTACCTTATCACATCAACTATTCAATTCAAGATATGAGTGTGGTTCTACAAAATCTACCACCAGATCTTCACCACGTTTAAAATTAAATTAAATCGCAGGTTGATGGCGTGGGCGTAGGATATAACGTGGCCTATTGGTGATTTCAAATTCCTTTTGTTCAATCAATGCATGGGGTAACAATATATGTGGTGAGAAACATTAACTAGCCTATTAAATGATATAATCTGATTGTATCTTGTGCTGAAAACATCCCATCGTTTTGCTAATCTAGCTGGTGGATCAGGGGTTGGGGCTTCTCTTTAAATATCGTTCGTTGATAACTCCCGGAAAGATCTCTAATGTCGATCCATAGTTTCGTACATAGATGATGTGGCAAAGATAATTCAGAGGTGTGACTAGGACATAGGGAACCTTAATATTACCCAGGACGAAAGTAGACCGTATGAAATCCCTATGCGACAAAGAAATGTGGCACTTGAGACCGACGTCTTCGTTTAGTCGTGTTATTCAGAATCAATTACTTTTCCTTAGATAATTATTCTAACAACATATCCTACCTTATCGACACCGAAAAGTGTCAAGGATCGACGATCGGTATAAGCTTACCCAAGTGCTCCCAGATTAACTCTCTTGAAAAAATTTCGATCCCGAAAGTGTATTGGGGATCGACGATCGAAGATGTGTCAATGCGGAAATTTTTAGTGATTTAACTCTTCAATATTTCACCGACCCCGAACCAATGCATCCGCCATTGGATATCGGGGATTTATCATGGCTCATGTCAATGTTTAGTACTATTGTATTCTGTCGACGTCGATGGGAATCGACTATCTCCTGAATCGATTTGGCGAATTACTAACACAGACTTACTCTGCCTTTTACCGACGATGATGGTGCATCGACGATCATCAATTATTATTATTGTGTGGCCATTTTATCTGCTTGGATTTTTTCAATGCCGAACATAAGCACGCTTGTCACAATGTTAGTTGTAGATTCTTAGTTAGAATGCCTAGTTATTTTAGACACAATGTTTCATTTAACAAGTTCAAACAGTTCCAATTTGATTGATAAGAGTCATGAAAACAAAATAAACCATCCCTCCATATTGAGCTCAATTCATACAATAAACAAAACACAACAAGTGGTACCCAAAAGTGACAAAATTTCATAAAATATTTTAGGGTGTGTTGAGCGCTCAACAAATGGTGATTCTCTAGGAGAAAGTAGAATCTATGTTCCTTCTCTCAGGATTAGATGATGCAGAAGTTGGTTGAGAAACTAACTAGCTTTTATTTTAACAGAGTCTTCTCTATCCATGCGTTTACCATTTCCATGGTTCATGAATCTAGGCCCACCCATGGAGTTATAACCTTTATTACACCTTTGTTCATCTTGACCGTGATCCATGCCCCCTTTTGACAAGAGCCCGATAAAGCATTCACTGGAACTAGGCCATTTTAGTTATCATCATTCACTTGCTACGGTGTTTCTCCACTTCCAGTGAGCATCCATAGCCTTGACAGAGTCACCCCGACGTCACAAACCTTGCTCTGCTACTAGCGAGTGTCCATAGCCTCGGTGGAGTTATCTGCATACTCTCTCCTACTTTGCACTCATTTAATATAATTTATTTATTTTTTGCAGAGATGCCCTGAGCGAGTGGGAGAGGAGGACGTTTGTTATCTGCAAGATGAAATGGTTAAGGTGAAATTTTTCCTAGTTCTATCTAGATGTACATGTGGTCCTGTCCAACTTGCAATATTTCCCTTTAGGCTTTACTAGACCACCAGGAGGACACTTCATCACTCACCAAGGTCGTTTGTTTGAAAAGACTAAGTATAGAACTCTTTGAAGAAAAAATTACAATTGCACAGTGTTTGTTCTGTTCCACGTAAGCATGAGTCAGGAGCAGAGTTTGCTACACCATATTGATTTAGATCAACCAATGTCTTGCGGAACACAACCTTTTTACAAGAAAACACCAAACAAAAGAAAAAACAGGAATAAAAGGACTCTACAATCAGTCTACCTTACACCTACAGATTTATCCTAATCAAAAAATAACATGAAAAGACACACACACACACACTTTTTTTTTTAATAGAAATATTGTTTTAGGGCTTGGTTGTTCACCGAGAGGGCGTTGGGTTCCCCCCTTAGATTTTGCAATTGATACATGTTTTCCCCAAGTTTCTTGAAAACCTGGAAAGGTATGAGCCATAGATTTTGAAACTTTGAATGTTTCCCCTTAGGGTCATTTGCATCTATCCCATTTCAAGACTAATTCTCCTACTTCAAAATTCTTCTATTTGGCCTTATGCTTATCAAACCATATTTTAACTATATATTGATGAGTGATGAAATTTTATTTTTCTTTCTCCCTTTCTTCTTCCATCATGATCAGGAGGGTATCAATTCTTTGTTGAATAACCGATGAGGGTTGTCCTCTAGATCCTTGAGCAAGCTAAAGAGATGGAAGATATAGCTCATTTGGGAGAATGGCTTCTTGTCCGTATACCAGAAAGTATGGGGAGTTCCCTATAGCTTCCTTGGGTGTTACTATGTCATCCCATAAGGAATTATGAAGTGAGCTATGTCAATTCCTCTGATTTTTTGCAATTGTTTTCTTCAAGATCCTCACTAGGTTCTTATTGGTTGATTTTGCTGCTATATTCCCTTGTGGATAGTAGTTTGCAGAGTATCTGATTATGATTCCTTTGTCTAGAGAAAAAAATGTTGATAGAGTGGAAGAAAAGTAAGTGACATTGTCAAAAACAATAAAAAAAAGTCATACCAAACCTTGTGATCAATTGTTGTTCTATGAATTGGATTACCACCTTTTCATTCACACGAGTCAAAGGAATGGCCTCTGCCCATTTCATAAAATAGTCCGTAGCAGTCAATATGTATTTATGTTGTTTTGAAGAACTCAGGGTAATCTCCCCTATGCCATCTAACCCCCATTGCTCGAATGGTCTGGATATGGTCACTATTTGGAGTGGGACAACTGCTCTCTTTTCCCTCCCCATGCTCATTTGACAAGTTTTACAGTTTCTAGCATATGTATGAGCGTCTCTAAACAGAGTAGGCCAGTAATAGCCAACTCTCAGTATTTTGTTAGCAGCGGTATTCCCTACAAAGTGTCCACCTACAGGACCATCATGGATCTCCCTCAGAACCTTATCTGCATCTTCATGTTCGAGACATGTCAAGAGTACCCCATCATAACTTATGCAGAAAAGCACTGAATTTATGGGGTGATATTGTGCCGATTTCAGTCTAAGAGCTCTCCTTTCCTTAGGGTTTAGGTTTTCTGGGAAAGTCCCATGATTTAGGAGGTAAATTAGTTTTCCATACCAAGACTCTTGTTGTGGGAGAATGTATAAAGATTCACTACACCATGACGCTATTTCATTCTCCCACCCAGAGTCTTCATTTATTTGGTCTTGAGATTTTGTGACCAGTTTACACATTCCTTGTCCCTTAACAAGTTTGGAAGATTTTATATCTAGATCAAATTCTTGGACAATTTCCATCCAATTTCCTCTTCTCTCCCCCATCTCCTGTTGAGTGAATAGGGATTGGAATGCGGGGTGAGGCACGATGAATTTGGTGTGATTTTTTAGGATGTAAGATCTGAAATGTTTTACTTCTTTGTACACCGCATAAGCATGTTTGTCTATAGAAGGGTAATTCAATTTGGCCCCTTGGATATTATTTCTTTTGAACGATACTGATGCCTCATTGTTACCATCATTCTTCTGGGTTAAAATTGCGGCTAAGGATTGGTCGGAGGCGAAAGTATAGAGGAAAGAATCTTTACTAAAGTTGGGACTTCACAGCACCAGAGCTTGAGATATGGAAGTCTTGATATTGTTGAAAGCAACTTTTCGCTAGTCATCCCACTTAAAATCAACATCCTTGCGAATCATTTTCCGTAAGGGTTTGATAGTTTCAACGAAATAGGGCGTGAACTTCTTCACAAAATTAATTTTCCCAAAGAAGGATTGCATCGCCTTTTGTTGTGGGGTAAGGGAAGTTGATCTATTGCCTTTATTCTTTCTGGATCTATGCAAATTCTTGATTGAGATATCATACGACCTAGTAATTTCCCTTCCTCGACACCAAAGACAGTTTTCTTAGGGTTTAAAGATATTCCATATTTCCTACACCTTTCAAAAATATGGGTTAGATGTTGGATGTGGTCTTTTCTATTATTTGAATACACGGTCACATCATCCAAGTATACTACTACACATCTATTAATCAATCCCCTAAAAGCTATGCCCATGGCCCTATGGAAGGTTTATCCTACATTAATCAACCCAAAGGGCATGTGTTTAAAAGAAAAAGTTCCCCACTTGGTTCGGAAGGTAGTTTTCAATCGGTCTTGTTTTGAAACTAGAATTTGGTTGTTACCTTAAAAAACATCTATAAGGGTGAAAATATCAGAACTAGAAACGGTCTGCAAGAGATGTTCCATCGGTGGGACTGGGTAGTTATCCTTTTCTGATGCTCTATTAAGATTTCTGAAATCTACACATAAGAGAATTTCCCCAAACTTTTTCCTGACCATAACCAAATTTGCTACCCAGGGAGAGTGTCTAACCTAAAAGATAATATTAGCATCTAATAATTTCTTTAGCTCTTGATACATGAGGGGTTCTAAATATGGATGGTAGTTCCCGAGATTCTGTTAAAAGGGTTTTACTCCAGATTTTAACAGGATTGTGTGTTGAATAATGTGAGTGTCATAAGTTTTCAATTCTCGGTAGGACCATGAAAAAACATCTTTGTATTCT
The DNA here is from genome assembly GCA_010110895.2 of Picea sitchensis. NCBI lineage: Eukaryota > Viridiplantae > Streptophyta > Pinopsida > Pinales > Pinaceae > Picea > Picea sitchensis. The sequence continues at coordinate 83,679 of SNQJ01S0029454.1, read as the reverse complement.
CTAAAAAGTTTAAGATAGGCTTTCCTTTTTTCTCTGGACATTGTTTCGCCTAGATTTATATTCTTAGGGGTTTATGGGGTTGCTAGATTTATCATCTCATATATGGGGAACAAACTCCCTATCTTTGTGTTTGTTGACCCTCTAAATCTTTCCCTCAGGTCGAAAAGGTTCTCCAAATTGGCTACCCCTTTCGGTATCGTGTGAAACCTTGGTTTGTTACTAGAGTGATCGGTTTCGCCTCTTTGGTCATAGAAATCAGTTTCGGCTAGTTTCTCTTAGAATATTTCATCATCAATAGACAGGGATTTAAATTTTCCTGATTGGTTAGAAAGTCTATGATCTGTTCATCTCCTTCAAAAACCTTCCAATTAGAAATATTGTTGGGTACTGATGGTTTGTAGAGTAGTTCCACAGTGAACCTGAAGGATTCATAGTCTTCTAAAGGGGATAGCCTCGAGGCTGCAGTAGCTAGGGAATCAACAAGAGTATTCTTTGTCCTAGGAACTATGGTAATATTAAAGGCCTAAAAATGTTCTATTAGCCTATGCACTTCCTGTTGATAATTCCTCAAGTGGGGTGAGTTGCAATGTATAAAATTATTTACTTCCCTAACGATAATTCAGAGTCCCCAAAAACTTTTAGTTCTTTAACGTTTAAGTCTATGGATTTCTTTAGTCCTTGCGCCAAAGCTTCATACTCAATAGTATTATTAGTGCATTCAAAGTCTATTCTACAGGACGGGAAATTTCTCTTCCCTTTTTGGTCAATGAGGATACATCCTACTCCCGACCCTTATTGCGATTTAGACCCATCAAAGTACAGGGTCCAAACTTGTGAGCGACATTTATTAGCTTCTTCATGCCTAGTTACTTCCTCCTCTCCACATACCTTGTCTTCAGTTTCCAATAGAGGTTCTTGGCAGAAGAGGATTTCCCTTTAATGGAAACCAGAGGTGAGCCCAATCTGCGCTAAAGTATCCATTCAATTTCTTGGACCAGTCTCGACTAAGTAGAAGTCCATAAGCTTCTGGTATATCCACCACAATGATGTCAGTTACTTGAACAAATTTTGGGTGTGTAGCCATTCTGATCATGACATCCTTGAGTTCCCCAATAAATTTTACCTGAGTTCTATCTAGTTGTATAAAGTGTTTATCACTTTTGAGTGGAACCGCAATTAATGTTTTGCAGATAGATAATGGCATGACATTGGAGGATGGCCCTGAGTCGACTAAAATATTATGGAGATTTTTGTTGAAGAATTCAAACGTTAAAAGGAAAGGTGGGACAAAAGGATTTCTTTTTTTATCTATAGAGAAAGCATTCACATTTGGGTTATTCTTTGGATCTATGGGAACTATGACCTCCCCTAGGTCAGTGCTTATTATAGGAGCTTCTATCGACTTTAAGGCTTGTAAAAAAAAATCCTTTTGTTGAGGAATTCTACACATGTGCATGATCAACACATTAGCCTTCAACTTTTTTAAGTCTTCTACTATATTGTAGTATAGCTTGGGTGACTCATGTGTATGGATTCTTATAGGATTTCTTTGGGAGACAAAAGGTGCTTTTGGGCGATCGACTGTTTGTTTTCCCCTCAAAGATTGGACAATGGTAAGGTAATTTGAGACCGGTTGACCCTTACTTCATGTTTTCACATCCAAAACCTTAGCAGGTGGTTCTTGAACCTCAAATACATCATCAGAAGGCATTGGAAAGTCAGGATGCCATAAAAACATGGTTGTTTCTTCTATAGGCTCAACTTCCTCTTGATCAACGATGTTTACCACTGAGCCACTTGATTGTTCGGTAAGGGAAACTTCGTCTAGGAACCAATTTTCCATTAAATTCATAGCATGCACCCATTGGTGACAGTCTCTTTCAGAATGTTTCTCTTGATGATAAGTATAGAAAGAGTCAAAGGCTACATTACCAAAATCTATGTTTAATTTGGATGGGGGAGGTTTGATCTCTTTGAAAGGTGGGTTTCTCTTGAAAAAGGGGTTAAAGGGCATTTGACCTTGATTTCCTTCCCCATAACTTCTATTCATGTCTACAATTTCATTCGAGATTTTATTTATCATCCGTTGTAGGTATTCTATGTCTTTGCTTCCCTTTTCGCGACCTTGTCCTGTTTGTTTTCCCGAACGTCTAGCTAGCAACAATCCTCTACTGGGAAGAGGCTGAAATTCCTTCTTAACTAGTGAGACCCGACCCTCTTTTCATCCCTTCATTTGGAATTCAATATTTTTGTCTTCCTCGAAATTTCCATCTAGGATATGTTTGGCAACCCTTTTCACAAACATAGAAATAGACGCAGGGAGAGCATTAGCATATACCTAAATTTTCAACTCCTGGGTAGGTTTAGCTTCAGGTTGGAATTTGTTCAGGATAGTGGTGAACCATTGATTAAAGTATTTAACCTTCTCTTTTGGACTCATGGTGGCGACTAAGAGTTCAACCATGAAAGATCTTGTGGTGGTTTCTTTTGCAAATTTGTCTAAGATATCTTTTTGAAACTTCGTCCAACTAGTTATGGACCTTACGGGCAAGTTAAAATACCAAGTCGAGGCTGAATTCTCAAAAGTATAGGGAAAAATTCTTCATACTACATCGTCATGTTATACGTTCATCAGTCTTATCGCTTGTATGAAATTTTTAATATGTTCTTCAGGCAATCCAGAGGTTTCAGGGTCAAACTTGGGAAGTAATTTTTCTAGATGTCGAGGGAGGTTATGTACCCATCCTGGAATTGCTAGAGCATCTTTGGCCAACCAAGGTTGGTTATTTGGAGGTGGATTTCCCCTCTCTTCCTTATTGTCATTATTATCCTCCATGTCATCTGATTCTAAAACTAAGTGATCTGATTTAAACCCTTCTTCGTCAGATTCAAAATCATTCGGTTCAGAGTAGTTACCAGCTGGTGTTTTAGGGATTAGGTTAAGGGATTGTTCAAACTCAGTGAGGGAAAAATCAATAAGGTCTTCTACTACGTGAACAAAAAACTGGTCAGGGGTATCGACCACTCATTTGCTTACTCATTTTCTATGAGTAAGTAACATGGATAAGGGAAACGATCCAATTTGTCGAGCGTAAGCTCTTATGATTCTTCTGAATCGGTTCAAATCCTTGTGAGGAAGAGAATAAGGTATTTCAGGGAATAGGTTTTATTCCTCGTGTTGGGGTGAGTTACTCATTTCGGGAGTACTATTTGTATTTGGGTTGTCTTGAGAATGACTAGCCATGCATGTGGGTTGTTTTGAATCTGTAGGCTATGCGAGATATTATATCAACAACATTGTTAGCCATTCATTCATTGGCCCTCCTTCTAGCACCAATTTTGTTTAGGGGTCCTAGATCCCTTTAACTCAACAACAAGAACCAAACCTGCCTTAGAGGCCCAATTAGACTCTGCAGCGTTTGATGGTGGAATGGTTCTCCAAATATTTCAATCTAACTGATTTATAGATGGGCTTTACCTGATGATTCATAGGATATCTTCCTATGAAAGTTCCTCCTTTAGTTTAATTTTTCTCTTTTTTTGTCTTTTCTTTTATTAGATGAGTTTGATAAAATGATGTGTGTTGGTATAAATCAACTAGTAGAAGGGATTCTTAACTACTGAATAAGGTTGAGCTTGGGATAACCCTCATGTTCAAGCATGAAGACAAAGATATTGACACATGTTACAAGCCTAGTACTAATACATTAACTTGTTGGTATTTCAATTATTGAATGAGATACAATTATTGTAAGAAAAATACGTATGTAATAGGATGATGGCAAGAAAAATAGTTTCCTTAGTGTTAGCGATATTTCTGGTAAGGGGGGTAAAATGTGAAGGAATGGGTAAAAAACCCACTTGTCCTAAGTTTGGGATGCAAATGTGTCCGTGTTTAAATGGAAATCAATTCTGGACGGCAGGATTTCGCGCGCCCGGATCAACGACGCGCATCGGATTCCAGGATTTTCATACCGGATCAACGACGCCGCATCGGATTCTTCCGGAGCTCCCCTCAGTTTCTTTCTACCTTTTTAAGCGAGGGGTCCGAATCGGGTGCACCTCTTTCAATGGTTGAGATCAAAGCCGATCAATGGTGTTTGCACTGACCCCCACTTTCCTACCTTTAAGGTCCTGAATCAGTCGTGCATCTTCCCAACGACCGAGATCAAGGCACTGATTTCAACGACGTCAGCGATCCCATCCTTCTTAGCTGCTCTGTTTTAAATCAATGTGGGCCCCTTTCCTACCGTGTCATCTTTCATATCATCCACTCACCATATGCTATGTGTCCCACTCTTTATCCCACAACAAATTCCCACTACAATGTGCCCATTATATCTCATCTTCTTCCCTCTTCCTATTGCCTTCCACCGTGTGTCTTCCCCCGTCACCGCTCTCACACCCCATCACTTCACATCTCACCCTCATAGTTCTAGTGCCACCACTCCCATCATATGTTCATTCTTCGCGCTGGCCTCCACTCATATTTATCAAGTCGTTCAACTAATCCAGCGCATATCAGTGGAGGGGCTCGCCAGCACGCCCCAAAAGGTGTCGAGTTGGCCGTGCCATCCCCAATCCCAATGAAGCGCTTATTAGGGTAGTTGGTGGTGAGCGATTACCGCCCGCCATATAATGGGAAAGTCCGCACGAATTAAAGGTATTGCCTCGGGTTCACTTCCACGGAACCGGCTTCAGATTCATTGCGCTTCCGCCATAAGCCGCACGATCATTTAGAGATTCGCAAAATCGCGATTGTCGGGTTATGCACGCAATATGTTTAATGCGCCAGACGATTTGTTGCTGTGGTTGTTTTGAGTATATATAGGCGCTTTCACCATTTTCAGATTTATTGATGGTTGAGCATAGCTCCCGGTTGTAAAGATTTAATGAAGCACTGATACTCGTTTGGCGGTATGGATTTTTGAGAATTCTGCCGTATGAATGCTGCCTTCTTTCTATGCCTTTGTTTACACTGGTGGTTAGAGCAACTCCTCGGAATTGAGGATCCAAATGAGTTGTAGCTGTTATAGGGATGATGTTGTAATGGATCAACGTAATAGTTATGCTCGTTCTTCTAATCTGTTCTTGTGATTTTCTTAGCGCTAAGTGATTTGGAATTGGAGGATCCGGTCAGTCCACTTCGCTTTGAGATCCTCGAACTAAGCTGACTTTGCATTCGTGGTCTTTTCTTCTCGCGAAATCAAGTTGAAAGCCCGCTGCCCAAAATTGTTGTCACCTTCACTAAGTCTTCCACTTTGTTCATCTTTTAATCAACCCATTGGATGAAGTTAGGTCAAGACCTCCTTTGTTACTTACGCATCGTATTCGGCCCCTAAGTTAGAGTGATATCTCCCCGAATCTCCACCCATTTGATCATCTATTAAAAAAATCGTGACATGAAACTGATGGGTAAGTCGGCTCCCGCCTCCCCTGCAAGCAATCCAGAGTGACTTCTGACGCTTACCTTCGGGCGCCAGCGTCGGGACGTAAGTTGAAAATTTTCCCCGATTGAACGACATTGATTAACTCACTCAAGGTGCATCGACATCGTAATTATCAAGATTTCTACCGCACTGGCTTACTCCATTGTGACGACTCAATCGCGAGAACCCATTGTTAGTTGTGGCTTCCAACAGACATACATGCGTCCCATCCACAACCGCTTCCTTCCGTCACCGGCGAAAATCTCGAGGTGATTATCGTAGTAAGGAAGCCCTCTCAAGAAGAAAGTTTCACACCAATCGCATTTCACCTCCTTCGTAAGAACTCCATTTTCTTATTCCCGCCTCCTAGTCGCCCTTTCTCCTCGGTTTCCGCTTTCTTGACCTTTTGAGTGTTCCCCGCGGAGTTTTCCCTCCGTCTAGGACTGGAGGAACTCCTGCTCACTCCCTCTCCTTTGAATTTGTACCGGCAGACTCGACTCTTAAGGTTTCACCACCTCCTTTATTGCTATTTTCACTGCATTGCAGAGAAACATCCGCATTTAGGTCCCTTAGTTTTCTCTTTGTTTTCCCCGTTGTCCCCTTCAAGAGCCTCTTTTCCGACATCTCCAGTCCACACTCCTTATCCTCCGAGTTCTCCACCTAATATTCCTAATGGTGCTAACTCTCCTCAATAGAATGGACGCCCATAGTCCTCATGATATGTTCTTTTAATCCTTCCTCTATCCCACTAACCTCTCCCGCCGAGATTACTTGAAATACATGCCCAAGTTCATCGAGGAAGGAGACATAACTGCAGAAAAGCACCGTCATTACAGCTTATGCACAACTCCAACATTGAAAATTAATATGTTTGGATGAGAGTCTTCATTCAGAGCTCCTGATGCATGCAGGGGGAGGAAATGGTTTAGAGGGTTGACCCTCGGATTCATTGTCAGGAATTGAAGCCTTGATAGTGTTTTCCGAGGCATGGGGGAGATAGGGAAGGATTTCATGTATTACATGACAAAGTTTGGGTCTCTCAAGAAATGGAAGGAGAGTTTGTCTCTGAATTTTCCAAAAGATTCACTAAGATGTATAACAAGTGATTTCCCTAGCAGATAAAGCCCTCGCAATTTCAGCCTAAATTTCTTATGCCGTACATTTGACCGATTTCCTTTGTTGAGAGAGAAGAGCCACCTCCTTAGCCTGTCAAATGCAAGATGCCCCATAGAAGTGGAATCCAAATATATTAGCAAAATTACGCATCATATAAGGCAGCGCAGCATAAGAGAAAGGGAAAGTCTAAAGTCTCAACTTGTGGCTCATCGCTGCCCCACACCTTCAAGTGGGATGAACTGGACCTGTATGATGAAGTTTATGTTCAAAGAGATGGAGAGATCAAGGTGGAAAGGAAGAAATGAATAAGGGCCCTCGAGTAACTAAAATCAAAGGGGTTTCCTGTGGAGGCTGCCTAACATTCTCCCCAATCTTCATGCACACAGAAGGGAAGAGACATAGAAGATCAATCTAATTCAGCCCTCTGGATGTATCAACTTTGTGGTCACATTTAGCGAAGGGGAAATAGACGAGTTTGAGCCCACATTCATTGCTTCAGAGACTTCATTTTCTCACCACTAATCATCTTATGAGAGTCTCTTATGGATAGTCACTAAAATGAGTTGAGCAAGGAGACAAGGCTACATACGAAAGTGTACAACCGAGGGTCCCACAAAAGACAACAACACCGATATTCCCCGAAAGCAATTTAATTAGGAATGCAGAGAAAACTTCTAATGAAGTAGCAGACGGCCACAGATGTAAGAAGGCTCAACCCTCTCCCATTGTCCACAATCATGTCCCCAAAATAAAAGAGATTCCAAAGCTTACAACTTCCTTTAATTTTGAGTAATGAAATTCAAAAGATCGTATCCATGTGCCCTCAACAGCTAATTAAACATGGGGAATTTAAAAAACGCTTCTCCGAGATTTTGCTAACTAAGCCCTCAAGTACCTTCCTGCTGCATCTATAAAACCTAAGATGAAACCAACAAATATTCTAGGTCCCATGGTAGAAGATAAAGATGATTCATCCTCCCTTCTACACATCCCTAACATACATGATAAAGTGTTGCACAACCGCTTGATGGACTGGGCTACAACCTCATGCCCAAAATCAGAAGAATTGGGGTTGAAGTCACCCTGTCTATCATGGCCTCTATTCTTTGACTCCGTGAGAGTTCAGCTGGTTGGAGTTATTAAAGACCGGGTTGTGACCTTGTTTCAACTAACCATGAAAATTGTGGTCAGTAGATATTGTAGTGGCCATGTTCCCTAAGTTCGTATGTTGTTACTGTGATTCGGATAAAAAGATCGAGGGGAACCTTGCAGGTGATGGACCCTATGTATGCTACTATCCCAAAGGTTTTGGGAGGAGCATAGAAGACTATACAGTGGAAGCCCAACTCCGCTCTTACATCAAGGACGGCTACATACCCTACCAATCATCCCATCTTGCCTTGGACACTGATTTAGTCTCCAATTTACTACAACTCACCCATGCCCCTGAGCCTCTTCTGAAACTCAGAAATCAGCCCACTGCATCCCATGAATTTCCTCCCTCCGCTACCCCAATCTAGAAGATTTTTTTTTAGCGGAGCCTCGCCTCCTCTAGGAAGGCATCGAGTCAGGTTTTTGTGTCACCTACTCAGAGACTATATCCCCGCTATAAGAGGAATTCAAACCACTAACAATGTGGTGGACATGTGCCTATCCGTAGGGATTAAGAGCCGCAAGGGAAATGGGAATTCGAGGCAAAGGTTCGAAGATGTCAGAATTGGTAGTCCAAATGTGGGATCGGGTTACTATCGTGCCAAGCATCCTGACTTAGGAGTTACGTAATGAGGTATGGACCTATTGACATTTCCTCGGCTTAATACTTTCCATCCCAAGAGAGGATGAACATAAAGGCCATATTCCTTAATAAGACAGCAATTTCAAAGTACCCAAATTTAGGTATGATGTAGAAGTAAATATAGACCCTCCATACCCATAACGCCAAACATTGGAAGGTTTTCGAGATGATATCGTAGATCAAAAGTTCTGAGACTATCAGGAAGAATTCTCGTGAGATTTTGTTACTCCACCAAGATTCAGTCTCTGAGGAGGGGTTTGATGGGGGTAAGTTGCCGAGTAGAATAACAAAGCATGACATCATTCACCATCTTAGCAATCACATTCCGAGGGGACTATTCCCATTAGAGAGGTTGTTCGACAGGAATGATGCGGCGATAAAGGGCAGAATTTCAAGAGATGATGCCGACATACCGAGAGTGCAACATTGGTACACATGAGGAGCCTAAGTTTGTGAAGTTGTCAATGAGTTTGACCAAGGAGCAGAGAGTTGAATATACTGAGTTGCTGAGAGAGTTTTTTTGATGTGTTTGCATGGACCCACAAAGACCTCTAAGACATATGACACATCGTCATTGAACACACGATCCCACTAAAAGAAGAGGGTTAAGCCATTCCAGCCAGTAAGTCAGCGTGATAAATCCTACGTTGCTACCAATATGGAGAAAAAGGAAGAAGCCGCTAGATGCCCAAATCATTGTCCCTTTGAAATATTCCGTGCAAGATAAATTGTAGATATATCAAATATGTAGAATGTAAAATGAAATGTTAGAAATAATGTATCAACAAAGAAAATATCCAAAGATAATCTCTTAATAATACGAAATGATTCACGAATATAACAGAATAACACTCTTTGAATCGAGAAGTAATGTTCACAGTTCTTCAGGGGCAACTCCAATCGGTGCTATTTCTATTACAATACTATCCAAAGCTTAGGTTCTCATACCGATCTCTATTTACCTAAAAGGAGCATCTAGAGAAGATCCTCTTCAGGCTTGTAAGCTTCAGGGTCTTCTTACATTCACTTTATTCTATTTTATTGAAAGGTCTTATTAATATTGACTTTATTACATCCGAATACATTGATTCACCTATAAAGCGGGTTAGGACCTAACATGTCCGCCTTTAAAACAACCTTTGTCCTCATACCGGAGATAGCTGTGGAATCACGCTAATGGTAGTTATTCCTGTTGCATCCGCTGGAGTCATATCTTTCCACCGATTTGAAATTTCCTTTGATGGTTCTCTCACGCAGCGACGGCCCCTCTCCAAAACCGCTTTTGGTTGTAGCCAAATGGATCTCTTCACTAACTCGAAGGTTGGTTTGAAGTTGGCACCGGTTCCAATCACCTTCTTCAAAAATGAAACATGAAAATGTGATGTAGCTTCAATCCGATCAAGCAGAGCTAGCTGATATGCATTTGTCCCACACGCTTTTAGAACTGCGGTGGGCGGGCTTACAAAATTTGGGTGCTAGCTTCCGACAATGCTTCTACCAGGAAGTTTCTTATATGGTTGCAGCCAGAGAAACACCAGATCCTCTCTACAAATTGACGCTCCAAGCCACCTTGACCGCTGTCGCTTCTTTATCTGCTCAGCTACACTGCCCTTCTTTGCATGGGTAACGGGCGATATCCTCTCCGGGATCAGAAGTGTTTGGTCGACTGCCTGGACATTCGAGGTACCTGTTAAGTATGAGAGAACTGATGGTGGCTTCCGTCCATACACTGCTCCAAAAGGATTCATGCATGTATTTTTATGGTATAGCCAGGTTATCGATGATTGACCATTGATCACGATATTTCCAAAAACTTGTTGACAAGTTCTGTTTGACCATCCGTCTGGGATGATAAGTTGAGCCGAGATGCAATTGTGTGCCTGTAGCTTAAACAGCTCTTGCCAAAAAATTGTTTCATAGGAAAGTCGGGTCTCGATAAGAAACAATAGAGTTTGGCATGCCATGAAGATTGAAGACCGGATCCATGAAAAATTTGGACCACCATGTGATGAATGGGTGGTGAAGAGCACAAAAATGAGCATATTGGAAAGATGATCCAACACCACCATTATCAACATTTATTCCCCCATTTGGGTAAGCCCTGTAATAAAATCCATAGGATATCCTTCCAAATATCAGGACTGGAAGCGGGTTGGAGTGTGCCTCGAGATTTGACTGCTTCTCCCTTTTTGTGGGTGTTGGCATACCACATTCTACCACAAACTTACTTCTGATGTCCTGCCTACCATCCTTAAAAGGAACGAATCCCTCACATATATGGTAAACCTAGAGTTCTCAGTTGTGGGTGTAGCATGAAGCTCAAAAAAAACACTGTAGATTTAAGTTGCGACTATTTACTTAAATACAAACAATCTTTGTATCGAAGCTCATCCCTGGCTAAGAGTACCCTAGGGGAGCTAGAGCATTGTTTGGCAGTTGCTGAATTAGATGCTAACTTTTGGGGGCTTGCAAACGCCCATTCTCAGCAATGCCTTGCTACCAATGAGGCAACATGACAGAGAAAGTATGTGATCCTGCCTTCATATTTCGGATAGTGCATATGCCACTTACATTGTCTTTCTACTTTTGTAAATGATCCATAATCTATAGCCAAAGAGCTTAGTAGACCCAGCCTTTGTTGCTCCCGGAGGAATGCATTGTTCGCAGTAGTTGAGGCCTCTAGATGGTCTGCCTGAATTTTGGAATCGCTGTTCTAAGAGATAAGGATTTACACCAACCGCATGCAAAATCACCAATACTTTTTCATAGCCAGGTTTTCCCCTGCATTCTTTCTACGCTTGTTGCCAGAAATGGGGCAGGTCGTGACTCGCCAGGCGTATGATGTACCACCAGTTTCCTCGGATATGTCAGATTCCAACACAAATGTTCTGGTGAAGCTCAGAGAGCTAATCGAAAGTGGTGCACTTGGCCATCTTCAAAGCTTGAAAAGCTTCTGATGTTTGTTAGGGTCCAAGTGAAATATTTTCAGTTCTTTGAAGCGAGAGCCGCGAGAGGTGCCAATCTTTCCATAGTTCTTGACTTAACTGCGATAATACCTCAAGTGAGGCTCAAAAATCCACGCAAGCTTTGAGAGTCTTAGGGTGCGACAAATCTTGTATATTTCAATCTTTTTCGGGTCCCACCTGACACCATCCTTGCCCACTGATGACTCCAATTATTCTACTTTGGATGCACCAAAAAGCACATTTGGACCGCTTGAGGAAAAAACAAGGCCGAATGCAGTAGGTCGAGAACTCTGATCCACATGAGTCGATGGTTCTTTCCATGTTCTATTATATATGAGGATATCATCAAAGAAAATCCTGACAAAATGACGTAAGCAGTGCGATGGAAGACATAATTCATGAGGCTCGAAGGTGGAGGGGCATTACACAACCCAAAGGGCAGACCAAATCAGGTATCTCGAGCGAAGGCCCGCCTTTAGGAATGTAGACTCCTTTCTGATAATGGATTCATGGATAGCCCGAAATGAAAATCAAGTTTGGTGGCGACCAGTACCACTCACCATCCAGGAGGTCATCACCGACCGGGATGGGGACTTTATTCCTTGATGGTGAGTTTATTGAGAGCACGAAAAGTCGTGACACATTCACAAGAACCTTTCTTTCTTTAGTACCATGATCTAATCGGGAGGTGAGCATGACTCTGACAGGGTTTGATGACTACGCATGCGAAGGAGTTCCCCGACCATTTTTTTCAATTCTCATTCTGGGCAAGCGCGGCGACATGGACGATGTTGGGGAAGGTGCCCCGACAGGGGAATGGAATTATAATGGACACCGTGGGAAGGGGGAGTCCTTGGGGAGTGGAGAAGACTATTTGATGTTTAGACAGAGGGCTTGGAGGTCTTGGGGCAATGTGGATATCCGTGGCTGAATGGTAATGAGCCAGCTATACACCAACAATCTTGAGCAATTTCTCCACGCGGCGAGAACTGAAGGATTTCGAGAACTCAAGCAAGGATGCCTTAAAAATCTATGTTTTAGGTCACTAATAAATTGCATGGTTAAGTTCGAAAGTCCATGAGAATGGGACTGTTGTTCCGAGTTTATCTGACACCTTAACATACCGTCGCAACTCCCATGTGTCAATAGCAAACATACTCTTAGGTTGTAGTCACCTATTTGGAGGCAATACATTTTCACAAATACCTCCACATTTCATAGAGCTCACCATTGGCAATCATGATTTGGAAATTATTAATAGCATGGATATAGCAAGGGGTTTCTAAGGCGTAAGTATGAATAAAGTTGTGGTGTTGCCACTATCAACCAAGATGATGACTTTTCAGGTTTTGATATAACCGATTAGCTTGAGAGTTTGGGGCAGAGAAGCCGTGAGAGCATTGAGGGAATGATGGTTCTTTTGCAGGAGGATCGGAAGGAGGGCTTATTTCAGAAATTTCTGGTGAATCGAGCATAGGAAGTGCTTCATCACTGCCTTCCTCAATATCCTCAGAGATGGCCATAAAGAGCTTTGTTCCTTACATTTGTGGCCCCGAAACATTTGTCATCATAGTTATAACAGAGGCCTTGAGTTGTCGTTCAACCATCTCAGCCAGGGTCAATTTTTGGATATTTAAGGAAAGCTGAGGGAGTAGTGGGTTTAATCAGTTTAGGGCACTGAAAAAGGAAGGTTTACTTGGGCTTTGAGAGGAAACAATTTGTTGTGCTTCTTGGTTTTGTAGTTTCCACCCAAGTCGTAGGTCGAGTTATGAGGACATGGGCCCTAACCTCCTCCTTGAGGCCATCGAGCAGCACTCTCGAAAGAAAGCATCGGGCATGCCCTTTGTTCAAAAAGCCAAACACCAAATGCAGCCATGAAGCCCCGGATCGCGGCCCCGATTGCTTCAATTCATCAAACGTAATTCAAATGGTTGGTGTCGTCAAAGCATTCATGTGTCAAAGAACAAATTGGGTCCAAGCAATATATCCTTGACGGGAAGTTTTCCATTGCCACCATTGCCGCTCTTGATCTAGATGGGAGAACACCATACCGATTTTGGCCAAGTTACCCAGAATGTTGTAGAGAGAGAAATAATGTTCCATTTGTGTGACCCAAATCCGGGGTCCGAGTTTACATCAAATTTAGTTACATCCACCATGGATAGGCGATGTCCCTTTGAAAGTGATGGTTGAAAGGAATGGGAAGAAGTTTCACCTCCCGTCTTTTAGGTGCATCCTCGAAAGGGTCATCGAGGGATTTTGAGTTTTGTGCAGAGTGCTACAACGATGATTCAAGTTCATTTTTACTTCCACCATTATGACTTCATGGCTATCTAGGACGGAGGTATCCATGGAGGCATCACTGAGGCAATAGGTAGCACCGAAGTTGTTGCACTTCTTTGTTGGGTCTCGGCAAACCATGTTGCGGTGTTGAAGCTGACCAGTTCTTGGTTACGGCTTCAGCTTTCAAGGATGACGGGTGAACTGAAAAGGGTGCGATGGGGTCAAAAATTTTTTTGTAGAAAAATGATATGGGTAAAAGCGATAAGGGAAAATAGATGAATCTAATGAATAGGGTCTCAAATAATGGTGAAAAATGGGTGAACCGAAAAGGGTGCTACAATGGTAAACTTTTGCGTAAAAAATGATATGGAGAAAGTGATGAGGGCTAAGAGAGGAGTCTAATGGGATAGGTCTTAAACAATCCAGGAAAAATTTCCAATTTTTTCATACCGCTGGTTATGCTTGGTCTGAAGAATGTTGTAGCGTTGAAATCCCCAAATTCGAACTGTAGAGTATTCACTTGAAACCCGAATACATATGGGTTAATAGATCTCGCCGGGTTTAATTTGTTTATATTGTTGTTATGTTCCCAAGGGTTAGGTATTCCATGTTTCTATAGAAAAGGGCTCTGTCTCTGCTATAATCCCTCTAATATATGTGCGGGTCCAACAATAGTACTCCGCCCAATATCTCGGTGGCACTAACTAAGGAGGATTAGATCTCGTGACTTTAGCCGCATTCACCCACTACCTGTGTACTAGAGATATCTTCCGAAAGGTCAGTTTCTGCGACACTATAGCATTTTGGCGGCCGATAGGTTTATCTACGAGGGCTTCAGGAAATTCAGCCGTCCATACACGTGTCATCTCGATGCGCTACCACTGGCGTACCAACAGGTTTATAAGGCGGCTACCGACGTGGCGATAAGAACTACTTGTATTTCTATGCATGAATCCCTCAACCAGCGAAGTTTATGCGCCGTAACGGCCAGACTGCGGGTTTAAAAGACTGCACACGCTCTCACTCGGAAAAATAAGCCTGCACCGCCAAGGAAAGTGCGCTCCGATCCACTTGGCAAGATACCAGATATATAAAATATGAGAATGTAAACGAAAATGCTGTGAAATAATGCATAACAAGAAAATATCCAGGATAATCTTCACAATACACGTAAAATGATTCAATGAAATAGTAAATAAATAGCACTTTGAATCGATAGCAATGTTCATTGTGTCTTCGAGGGGGTAGTCCTCCAATCGAAAGCAAAGGTTTCATTACAATAATATCCAAGCTTAGGTTCTCATACCCTCGACTCCTATTTATTTTAAATATGTCTATCAAAAGAAGATCTAGAGGAAGATCCTTCTAGAAGCTAGCTCTATTAGGTCTTCTTACATCCATCTTTTTATATTTTATTGAAAGGTCTTTATTAATATTGACCTTATTACATCCTAATACATTGATCTACCTATGTGCGGGTTAGGACCTTAAAGATTTCATTGGGGTGGACAATTTGGTCCCAAAGAAGAAAAGGAGAAATCAAAGTTCGTTCCATTTTAGGAACCTCAACAGAGCTCATGGAAAGATAATTATCCCCTGCCCAACATGGAGCACATATTGCAGAAGGTCACTGGTGCATCTAGAATATCCATGATTGATGGCTTCTCTGGTTACAATCAGATATCAGGCATGCCCGAGGATAGGGAAAAAACGACCTTCACCACTCCTTGGGGCACATTCATGTATGCCAAAATGCCTTTCGGACTGATGAATGCAGGAGAAACATTTCAGCGAGCCATGGACATAGCTTTCATTGGGGAAAAAGACCAGTTCGTGGTAATCTATCTAGATGATATCACGGTCTTCTCCAGGACAGACAAGGAGCACTGCCGCCACTTGAAGAGGGTTTTCCTGAAGTGTCGAAGGTTTGGCCTATCTTTAAACCCCAAGAAATCTTTGTTCGCTATGAAGGAAGGGAAGCTATTAGGCCATATAGTGTCAACAGAGGGAGTAAGTATTGACCCTAGCAGGGTAGAAGCGCTTCAGACCCTGTCACTTCCCAGATCTAAGAAGGAAGTTCAGGCCTTTTTGGGGAAGATAAATTTTCTAAGGAGATTTATCTCAAATTTTGCTGAGTTGGTGAAACACATCATAGCCATGCTCAGGAAGGGAAATGAAGTGAAATGGACTATTGAACCCAGGGAATATTTTGTCCAAATAAAGAGGGCGTTGACTGAGGCACCTGTGCTAATCAGTCCTGATTATTCTAAAGATTTCCTTATTTTTTCTTTTGCTTCTTGTGATACAGTAGCAGCAGTCTTGTTGCAGAAAAATGAGCAAGGGCGAGAGCAGCCTGTTGCCTTCTTTAGCAAGGCATTGAGAGATGCAAAACTCCGGTACGAGATCATGGAGAAGCAGGGTTATGCCTTGGTGAAATCCCTCAAAGCTTTCCGAATCTATGTCTTGCACTCAAAAATTATCATGTACGTTCCTTCTGCCTCTGTGAAGGACATCCTCGTACATCATGACATAGACGAGAGAAGAGGTAAATGGATTGCCAAAATCCTGGAGTTTGATCTGGAGGTTAAGCCCACCAAATTGATAAAGGGGCAGGGTTTAGCTAAGCTGATGGATGAATCCAACTGCAAATCTTTGGGGATTAACTTCGTCAATGAACAGGCTGAGTCATCCAACAAGAGTTCCCAAGGCACTTTATCGCTAGCAGCATGCCCCTGGTACAAGGATATCTTGTACTTCCTGCAAGAATTGAGGCCTCCTGATGACATGGAAAGAAACAAGGCAAGAGCTCTAAAGCTCAGGGTGGTCAGATATTGCCTCATTGACCAAACCTTGTACTGGAAAGACCTTTTAGGGGTATTCTTAAGGTGCCTGGACCCACAAGAAGCTCAACAGGTTACATTTGATTTCCACAGTGGCCTTTGTGGGGGTCATCATTTTTGGAAGACCACAACCCATAAGATCCTCTGAGCTGGGTATTACTGACCCACTTTATTCCCTGATGTCTGTAGAAAAATCAGAGCTTGCATCAAATGCCAGAAGTTCTCAGGAAAGCAACATCTCAAATCTCTGCCATTAAATCCTGTAGTAGTTTCAACACCCTTTCAACAGTGGGGATTGGACTTCATTGGAGAGATTCATCCTCCCTCAAGTGGCCAACACAGATGGATCCTGACTGCGACGAACTATTTCACCAAATGGATGGAAGTTGTCCCCACCAGGAGCACCTCCCACAAATTAATTATCAGCCTCCTGGAGGATATCATAGCCAAATTTGGCTGCCCTAGCAGAATTGTCACTGATAACGCCACCCCCTTCAGGTCTGAGCCTCTGGTCAAGTTCTGCGAATAGTTTGAGATCTCATTGGTTCACTGTACTCCCTATTATCCTCAAGGAAATGGACTGGCAGAATCTTCCAACAAAAGCCTGATCAAGCTCATTAAGAAATTAGTGGAAGACAATAAAAGGGCTTGGGATTCAAAGCTCAAATTTGCTCTATGGGTTGACCGAGTGACAACGAAGAAGTCCCTAGGCATCTCACCCTTCCAACTTGTTTACGGAACAGAGGCCATTTTCCCTACTCAACTCGCCTTATCTATGGAGAAATTCCTCCACGACCTTGAAGGAGAACCTGACAATATGGTCAGAAGGATTCATCAGATAGTGGAAGTGCAGCAGATCAGAGAATAGGTCATGGAAAGGGCCTACAACCATCAACAGAAGATCAAGCAGGCTTTTGACAGGAAAGGCAGAAAGAAAGAATTTGAGCAGGGTGATCTGGTGCTTAAATGGGATGCACCCAGGCAGGACAGGGGCAAGCACAGTAAGTTTGATGCCCTCTGGTTTGGGCCTTTCAAGATCCTGGAAGTATTCTCGAACAACACGTACAAGTTGCAGGATCTGGAAGGCGAAGAAGTTTTTAGTGGCCCAGTAAATGGGCATTTCTTGAAAAAATGTTTTTTGTGAGCCGCAGTCGGCTCTTTTGTTTTTGTAAATATTGTTTTTTGTTTTCAGTTTGATAAATGACTCCTTAACCCAATAGCAAGGCACTGAATCTGCAAAAGTTTTCTTAGAGCATCACAGGGATGACTCTATCCCCCATGGAGCCAAATGTTAGCGATATTTCTGGTAAGGGGGGTAAAATGTGAAGGAATGGGTAAAAACCCCACTTGTCCTAAGTTCGGGATGTAAATGCGTCCGTGTTTGAATGGAAATCAATTCTAGACGACAAGATTTCGCGCACCCGGATCAACGGCGCGCATCGGATTCCGGAGCCCCCCCGCCTTTCTACCTTTAAGCGGAGGGGGGGGGGGTCTGGAATCGGGGGTGCACCTCTTCAATGGTCGAGATCAAAGAGCCTGGATCAACGACGCTCAAGGAAATTACGGACCCCCCCCTCCTTCCTACCTTTAAGCAGAGGGGGAGGGTCTGGAATCAGCCGTGCATCTTCCCAACGGCTGAGATCAAAGCGCCCGGATCAACGACGCTCAGGCGATCCCATCCTTCTCAGATGCTCTGTCTTAAATCAACGTGGGCCCCCTTCCTACCGTGTCATATTTCATATCATCCACTCACCATCTACTATGTGTCCCGCTCCATTCCACGACAACCTCCCATTAATAATAGGCCCATTATATCTCATCTTCTGCTCCCTCTTCCTATTGCCTTCCGCCGTGTGTCTTCCCCCGTCACCGCTCTCACACCCCATCACTTCACATCCCACCCTCGAAGTTGTGGCGCCACCACCCCCATCATATTCCCCATCCTTTGCGCTGGCCTCGACTCATATTTATCAAGCCATTCAGCTAGTCCAGGCGGCAGCGCGAGGGGTCGTCCATGTCCCAAAAGGTGTCGAGTTGGCCAGACCATCCCCAATCCCAATGAAGCAGTTATTAGGGTAGTTGGTGGTGGTTAGACATCGCCTGCACCATAATGGGAAAGTCCGGAAACGAATTAAAGGCACGTCGGTTCGCCCACAGAACCGTCAGGAGTTCGATTGCGTCTGCCATAAGTTGCACGATCATTCAGAGACAGCAGCTGCAGATTGTCAGAAGCCATGCAGACGCAATATGTTTAATGCAACGTCTCGATTTTGTTGTTGTGGTTGTTTTGAGTATATGTAGGCGTTTTCGCCATTTTTGTATCTATCGATGGTTGAGCAGAGCTCTCGGTTGTAAAGCTTTAATGAAGTACTGATACTCTGGTTATGTATGGACTTTTGAGACTTCTTGCCTTATGAATGCCAGATTCTTTCATGCCTTTGTTTACACTGTGTTAGAGCAACTCGGAATTGGAGGATCCAGTTGAGCTGTAGCTATTATAGGATGATGTTGTAATGGATCACTGTAATAGTTGCGCTGTCTCTAATCGGTTCTTGTGATTTTCCCAACGCTGAGTGATTTGGAATTGGAGGATCCAATCAAGTCCACTTTCAGTTTCTTGAGACCCTGAACCAAGAGGATCTTGCATTCAGGGTCTTTCTTCTGCAAACTGTTGAAAGCCTGTTGCCCAAAGTTGTTTGTTCACCTTTCTCACTAAGTCTTCCACCTGTTCATCTTTTAATCAACCCACTGGCTGAAGTTAGGTCAATACCTCCTTTGTTACTTACGTACTAGACTCAGTCCCTAAGTTAGAGTGATATCTCCCTGAGTCTCTACCCATCTGATCATCTATTAAAACAATCGTGACATAAAACTGATGGGTGTCGGGCTCTGCTCCTGCAAGCAATCCAGGAGTGACTTCTGACGCTAACACTTAACTCTAACATTAATCACACATTAACACAACGATTTGATTTCCATCATTAGGAACAAGAACTGCAAAAAATATTGAAACAAATAACTTATCAATAGATTCAAAAACTCTTACTCTTTACAATATCAATTACTAAAATAAAGTTGGAATTAATTTCTCCTCAATCCAATCACGTAACACCTTTGATGAAAAACACAAATTTGTCTTCGGTCCTAAACAAGACTTCTCAAATAAGGTATTTCATAAATAGTTCTTTACAATTCCAAAAATGAGGGCATTTCCAAAAACCATCTACCTCTGTTAAAAGGTCAATCCCTTTATTTATAAAGAGTCACTAACTAAAAATTAGCTGCTACAAGTTTAAGTTAAGTAAAACAAAATTCATCACGTGGCACTTGATCTCTTTGTTCTCTGAGAATCATCTCATGGTTCTACTGGTGTGGATGATTCTTCTCATATTCTAACCACTTAACGAAAATATCCTTGCATGTGTTGGCATACGGGAACCTGTGCTGGTCCATTGGGGATGAAATAATTTCTTTCACTTCTACCGCCTGCTCTCTGTATTTGACTATTTTTGCACTCAATTGCTACTGAACTACACGAGCCTTGATCGAATGTTCCATAAATCGTTGTATTTGACCCGGTTCCATGATCACCACCTGTCTGATCTCCATTTTCCATTTCGATTCTTGTTCTGCATGTCTCTTGACTATGTCATGCAGGTAGACAAATTCTTCAGGTGAGCCGAATTCTGGGAGGCCAATGCCTTTCATCTCTCGATTGATCTTTTCCTATCCCTTTTCGCACTCAGCCCACTTCTTTTGTATCTCCCGTTGAGGTCCCTAGGACATCCTTTCCTAGTATTCGACTTCTTTCCTAATCCGAGAGATAATGCTCTCCCTTAGCACTCGAATATTGTGCTCTTCGACGTCTCGACCCTTTTTTACTACGTTGATGTAATCAATTCTTTATACCGCTTGGTATGCTTTTTCGTACCACCTTTCCACGTCCTTGCAGGTTTCTAGTGCCATAAGGGTATCTTCTTGGAAATCGACTATACCTACAGTGAAATGATGTCATTCGTCTGTGAACTTTGCATAGGCATCCTGGAACTTACTCCTCAGAAACACCATGGCCTGCGTTGAGTCTTGGTAGTATTTCGCCAAATGACACAGATGCTCCAACTCCTTTAGCGCAAAGGCCAAATTATTTTCATCTCTCCTTTCTTGATCCAATGTGACATCAATGATAGCCATACTTGCGTCGATGAGCTCAAACATATTTTCATGTTCTGTACTGAGAAATTTCTCCTCCGAGGTGATGAGAATTGAGATATCTAGCATTAGTATTCTCTTCTTGGTGGCCCTCTTCATGATGGCTTTCCTCCTCCTATCATAAGAAATCTCTTGTATATCGGAAATCTCATCAACAGGCTCAGGGATTTATTGATCTCCCTAGGTTAGAGTGTTTCCCAGGCTCCCTACTATGTGTATATGTTCTAGGATTGGTTCTTGGACTTATTTCATATGCTTCAATGGCTCCACCTCCGTGTGTTTTTCATCAACTGGTGAGGTATCGACCAAAATTGAAGAACCAGGGATAGGTTCAATACTTACTTGGTAATCGGATGTCGAGGTGTCGATCTCTTGCTTCTGAACCTCCTCTTTTTAACCACCCAATCCTATCTCATCCCTTGATCTATATTTTGGGGTCTCCGATAAGTCGAGAAACTTAGTGTCTACGACACTTTCGACCTCATGATCGCTCTGCAGAAGGTTTTGAACTGGAGCATCGAGACTTGGGGCAGATGTGTTCTCAGGTTCCTTCTCCTCCGTAATCGGTACCAGAGTTACCAGGGAGACCTCCAAACTCTCCTTGTCATCATAGATGGTTATTAGATCAAACAGGGGGTTTGGTACACCTATTTCACCTGGAGTCCGTGAAATCTCAGGTTGGGTTGGAATGGTCCTCGATGATATATATGTGGTGATGGAACTCTAGGGTTTTCTAGACCAGTGATTTCTTCCAGTTGTATTGAATCTAAGCCACTTGGCTCTCCTCTTATTGTTATTGGGGTTTCTGAGGGTATCGTCATAATTTCTATGAGTTCAGGATCGTTCTCTAACTGGTCAATGACTCTATGTGCTCCTTCTAGTAAATTCAATCCTCTCCTTTGTGCCTTTGTGGTATCTACTGCTCTGATTTCTTCTCTAAATCTGAGAGCCTCTTGAGTCGACTGCTCTATTGTCTCCACCTTCTCATCCATGCTCATAGCCTTGAACCTGGTCATGTTCAGGTTGGATTTTCTCTGTACTACCTCCTCCTAGTCCTGAGCACATTCTGTAAAAATCTCATCCTCAAACTTATCATGTGTGTATGGCCAATAGGATAATACTTGTGAAGCGTGTTGGGGAACGATGCCTTTACGGTCATTCTTGCGAAACCAGCATGTCAGGAACTTAAACTCAAGCTATCTTAGACCTTCTTGTTTGGCTTGAGAAATGTCTTTCACTATGTAAAACCCCACATGGAATTCATAGGGTATGAATGCTCGTTTCTTCTTCTTAACTAGTGTGGCGTTATAGGCCTGCAGGATCGTCTGATAACATATTTCTCCTACAATGAGTCGGTCTGGGACGTGAGAAGGGAGAAAAAGTGGTGCTCTGGTGGCCTTGAACACCCTTATATAAGTTGTTTGTTTTTCTAGATACCAGTGGCCTACCTTCGATATCATTTTCTTGGCTGCTACAAACATCCTTGGGCATT
This sequence comes from Picea sitchensis, assembly GCA_010110895.2. NCBI lineage: Eukaryota > Viridiplantae > Streptophyta > Pinopsida > Pinales > Pinaceae > Picea > Picea sitchensis. Next base: position 61,549 of record SNQJ01S0029454.1, on the reverse strand, counting down.
TCTTGGCTGCTACAAAAATGAAATAGAATTGGGCAATGAATTCATCGCAAACAAGGGCATAATTATTTTTGTACATGTTCTCCCATAATATGTTGAAGTAGATATGAACAGGCAGTTCTGCAACATGCCAACTTAAATTCATACCAACGAAGACATTTATCGCACAGATTACATCGAGTAGGTATGAGGCCATGTGAAACATGAGAGATTCTCCTTCTTTCGATGCTTGAGCCTGCAATACACTAGTTCTCAATTGATTTGAGATGATTTCTCCCCAGTTGAAACTACTCCCTGATATAGCCATAATGTATGCTAGGGGCAACCATGCTTATGAGAACTTGGAGCAGTCCTTTTCTCCATACAATCGATAGATTAGAGCCATCAAGTAGACGTATGGCTCCCTCAGGTTTGTTGTCCCATACCAACCATTGCTCCGGTTTGTAAATTTCTTGTCCTCCTTACACCATGAGGCCCTCAACAAGTTGGTGTCATGGAATTCATAGAACTTCACCATGAAGTCTATGTTCAACCGCTCCTCTGGGTCCCTAAGGTTGTAATACTTTTGAAATTTTGTCGAGAGACAAAATTCGACACGAATTCCATTCTCATCATTTATAAGGCATTTATGTGTGTTTGTGTGATCATTCAACCAACTCAGGGTCTCGATGCATGGGAAAGCTGGAGTTCGACATGCTACCATGTGTAAGCACAACCGTCGAATAGTCGGTAAAACTTGGTTGTCTAGCACCCTTACATCCAGGTCATTGTGTGGGATAAAATCTGGGTAAGCCTCCAGGTTGATTCTATTGAATATATCTCCCCACTGTGGGAGCATTATTTTGGATCCAGTGGTTTCTTTCGTATCGCCAAAGACTTGGGGTTAAATGAAATATTTCTTCGTCGAGGTTTTAATGACCAGCTCCGCCCTAGGAGCGTATTCCAACTGCCTTGCAGTACCAAGAGAAGAACCCTCACCAATTTCTACCTCCTTTAGCTTAGGTTCCCTCGGCGAGCGTCTGGTCGTTGGCTTTCTTGGAGGCATTTTCCCTGTAGCTAGAACATAGTTAGAAACTATGTAAAAGATCAAATTCATATATATAATAAATTACGACTGCTGAATTGATAAAATGTAACACATACCTTTTTTGTTGTTTTAACCTGGTTTTGATGGTGTGAGAATCAACGCATTATTGAGATGCTCACTTTGCTTCTTCAGATGCTCTGGAAATGGAAAATTGTGCACATAATAGAAGTGTTTGAAGTTGTTTTTTTAATTTAAACAGAGATGAACTTAACTTGTCGCATCAACTATTCGATTCAGGATATGAGTGTGGTTCTACAAAATCTCCCGCCAGATCTCCACCATGTTTAAAATTATATTCGATTGTGGGTCAACGACGCAGGCGCGGGCTATAACGTGGCCTATCGGTGATTTCAAATTCCTATTGTTCAATCAGCGCATGGGGTAACAATGTATGTGGGTCGAAACATTAACTGGCATGTTAAATGACATAATCCAATTGTATCTCGTGCTGAAAACATCCCATCGTTTCGCTAGTGTAGCTGGTGGATCCGGGGTCGGGGATTCTCTTTAAACATCGTTCGTTGATAACTCCCGACAAAAGCTCCGACATCAATCCATTTTTTCATACAGAGCTGAGATGACGTGGCAAAGATGACTCGGAGGTGTGACTAGGACACATGGAACCTTAATATGATTTGGGACGAAACTAGACTGTATGAAACCCCTATGAGACAAAGACATGTGGCACTTGAGACCGACGTCTTCATTTAATCGTGTTATTCGGAATTGAGGAATTTTCCTTATCTAATTGTTCTAACAAAATATCCTACCCTACCGACACCGAAAAGTATCAAGGATCGACGATCGATGATAAACTTGCCCAAGTGCTCCCGGATTAACTCTCTCAAAAAAAATTGTATCCCAAAAGTGCATCGGGGATCGTCGATCGAAGATGTTTCAATGCATAAATTTTCAGTGATTTAACTTTTTGATATTTCGCTGACCCTGAACCAACACATCCACCATTGGCTATCCGGGATTTATCATGGCTCATGTCAATGTTTAGTACTCTCGTATTCCGTCGACGCTGATGGGAATCAACTATCTCCTAATTCTATGTGTCGAATTACTAACACAAACTTACTCCACATTTTACTGATGTTGATGGTGCATCAACGATCAACAATTATTATTACTATGTGTCCATTTTATCTACTTGGATTTTGCCGACGCCGAACATAAGCACGCTTGTCACAATGTTAGTTGTAGATTCTTAGTTAGAATGCCCAGTTCTTTTAGGCACAAGGTTTCATTTAACAAGTTCAAACAAATCCTATTTGATCGATAAGAGTCATGAAAAAAAAAAAAAACCCTCCCTCCATATTGAACTCAATTCAGATAGTAAACAAAAGACAACAAGTGGTACCCAAAAGTGACATAATTTCATAAAATCTTTTAGGGTGTGTTGAGCACTCAACACTTGGTTGGTATGATCATGCTATGTCACCATCCAAGAGGCCATGTAGCATAATTCCATTGGCCCATTTTTGTTTCCATTTTGACCAATTTTAAACCCTTTTCTGAACCTTTTCCACAACTTCAAACCTTTATAACTTCTGCATCCACAGGTCGTTTCATGTGAAAGTACGAAATCATCCTAAAAATAAGTGAGGGTATAACTCCCTCACTCTTCCGGTCTCTAGCCATCGAGATTTTCTTGGATGCATTCCTTTGAGCCCCACACAAAGATATTCCACATCATCTCTTCATGAAGATATGAACTTTTTATCAAGTATGACATCTTTCTGAAGTTCATTGAGATACTCAGGAGAAAAATCATCAAAGGAAGGTACTTGTACATGTACATCTTGATCCATGATCATAAGAGGCTCATACAATTTCAAGTTTTCCACATTGACAATGAAATACATTTGCATATAAGAAGGAAAATCTAACCGGAAAGCATTATTACCAAATTTGTCCAAATATGTGAAAGGTCCATACCTGATTGGTTTCAAATTTTTACCTTCACCTTAGAGTCAATATTTGTTGATATGAAGCCAGAATTGATCACCAACTTGGAAGTGATGATCCACCCGATGCTTGTCATGTCTTGCTTTGTATTTGGCTTGACTTGATTCTAACTGTTCATGCATTTCTTGATGAATTACCTGGATCTGTTGGATAAACTTTAAATATTTATCTACATCAACTTTCCCATATTCCACTTAATCTTTTCCTAAAGACAAAATCTAAGGGAGACTTTGGTACATAACCAAAAAATGTCTCGAATGGAGACTTTTGTGTAGAAGAGTGTATGAATCTGTTATAGGCATGCCAAACATAATGGAACTGTTCATCCCAAATCTTGGGATGCTTTTCACAATACCCTCGAAGAAGATGTACTACGATCCTATTGACCACTTCAATTTTTTCGTCAGTTTTTGGTTAAAATTTCATTATTTTCTTCAACTTTGTGTCCATTATTTCCCACAAACATGACAACAACTTCCCCATAAAGAAGGAATCTCGATCAGATACAATAGTAGTAGGTAACCCAAAATGAACCCATACATGTTGAAAGAATAATTGAGTAGTCAACTTAGCTATGACCTTCTTCTTACAAGGCATCAAAATGCACATTTTATTGAACCTATACACAACAACATACAAGTAGTCATGCCCTTTTCTAGACATTGGTAACCCTCCCACAAAATCCATTGAAACACTTTCCCATGACCGGGAAGGAACATGAAGTGGAGTGTACAAGCCCAACTTTCTATAACTTGGCTTGTTGGTTGCACACATAACACATCCTTTTACATAGTTGGACAGGGTTTCATTCATTCGAGGCCGATAACAAAACTTTCGCAATTGTGCTACAATTTTCCCTACACCAGAGTGCCTTGAAATGAGAGAAGTATGAGATTCTCTTATCACGTGAAATCTTTCACTTTATGGAATACAAATATTTTCAAGATGGTACAACATCTTATCATGAATATGATAGTTTAGTTCTTCATTCTAAGATCCATGCATTAGTGATTCATAAACTTCTTTGTAGTCTTCGTCTTTAGAATATTGTTCAACATAAATTGAATGTACTAAAGAACTTTGTTGTATGACTATAAAAGCATTTGTTGGTGGTCTTGATAACATATCTACAACTTTGTTCTGAATTCCTTTCTTATACTTAATGACTAAATTAAATTGTTGTAATAAACCCATCCATCTGAAATGCCTTGATTTTTGTAGCTTAGTTTGTGATTGAAGATATTGTAGTGGTTGATGATCAATATGTATAATTGTTTCTTTACCCATTAGGTAATTTTTCCACTTCTTCACACTTTGTACTAATGCATACAATTGTTTTTCATATGTAGGATATTTAATTACTGCTTTAGAGAAGTTTTAGAGTGATAGATTATTGATTTTTATGTTGCATTAAGACTGCCCCTATTGCATAACCACTAGCATAAGATTCTATTGCGAATGGATGTTAAAGATCCGACAGTGCAAGTACTGGAGTTGTACTTATCTTTTCTTTCAGAGTGTCAAAGGATTTTTGTGCTTTGCCTTCCCACTGAAAGACTTTGTTTATACCTGTCAAATCATGCAATGGATAAGATATAAAGGAGAAGTTTGCAATGAATTTCCTCCAATATTTGGCTTCTCCCAAAAACATTCTTACCTTGATTACATTATTTGGCTTAGGAAAATTTACAATGACCTCTACTTTAGAGGGATCAATCTTAAGTTCACCACCCCCCACAATGTAACCCAAGTACACTAAAGATGTCTTCCCAAACTCACATTTGGACATCTTCAAATACAATTTCTCCCTTACAAGTACATCTAGTACTTGTATTACATGCTTAACATGCTCTTCCCAAGTACGATTGAAAATAAAAATATCATCTAAGTAGACTATGACAAAATCATCAATGAATGGCATAAACACATCATTCATCACCTCATGAATGTCGTGGGTGCATTACAAAGCCCAAAATGCATTACCATCCATTCATACAATCTCTACTTAGTTTTAAAAGCAGTCTTCCAAATATCATTATCATGAATTCGAATTTGATGATAGCCACTTCATAAGTCTAACTTAGTGAAAAAGATTGCATTCTTAAGTTGATCCAAAAGATCATCAATTCTGGGAAGAGGATACCTGTTCTTGGTCGTGATTCTATTTAGTTCCCTGTAATCAACACACATGTGCCATGTGCCATCCTTATTTGGCACCAAAACAATCGGTGAACCACATGGAGAGGAACTTGGGCAAATGTCCCCTCTTTCAATCAATTCCTGAATTTGTTTCTTTATCTCTACATTTTCAATCACTGAAGACCTGTACATACTAATGTTAGGTAGAGTTACATCTTACTGTAAGTGAATTTCATGTTGAATTTCTCTTTTGGGAGGTAACCCTTTAGGTTCTTGAAATAGAATATCATAATCAGATACAATTTTGGTCAAGTCCTTTTTCAGTTTTGGATCACATCCTTGAAAAGATTCATTTGTTTCAACATATTTTTCTTTAACAATCATAAGAACAAAATTCTTACTATAATTCACTAACCTCTTCATTTGACTTGCAGAAACTAAATAAATATTAGTTTTCATGCGATGTGCATGAACAATATACTCGATACGATCTTTAGTGAGCTGATACCTATTATCTTCCTTGTAGAAGACAACCTTCCTATCATATAGATAAGGAATTCCAAACACAATTCCACATATATCCAATGGAACCACATCCAAATCAATCTCATCAACAAATATAGAAGAAATGGAAAATCTAAGCTTACATTGTTTTGTAACTTGCAATTGTGCATTTTCACATACCCATCCAATTGGATAAGGTTTTGGGTGTAACTTAGTTTCCAAATTAAGTTTTCTAACTATCTCTTTTGAAATTAGATTGGCTTGTGATCCACTATAAAAAAGAGTATCAATTTTTTTATGTTTAGCAATTACTCTAATATCAAATAACTCACTTATCTTTCTTTCATGAATAATAGGTTCATGATTTGTACCAGAAGTAGAAGTATTTTTACCTTGAATTCCTGTAGCAACAATCCTTGTCACATCCCTGTAGTCAGATCCCAAATCATTTTGAATGACTGCAGTTGTAGTCTTCTTATCCTCCTTATTTCAAAACTTCTCGGGCTTGAGTTCCGGGTGAAGTTTCCAACATTTAGATGCATCATGACCCTTCTTTTGGAAATGTGAGCAAGTAGGTTTTTCCCCTCCTTTATTTATTGTAGAAGTACGCTTACCTTTTCCTTTACCTTTGAACTTGTTTCCATCAGGTTTGAAATGTTTCTTGGAAAAATTTTCATTACTGTTCTTTCCCTTGGACTCTATATGAGTCTCTTGAACACATATTGTTGGCATGTTTTACAGACAATATATGCTTGTCATTGATGGCAAGTACAACAACGATGATGACTTGAGTACATGAAGGATGTGCCAGGTGGGCACCAGAAGTCTTTTGGGAAGACGATACAAAGCTAGCTCGACAAGATCAGAGTATGCAGTGATGGATCTCATTGATATTTCCCGATGAACGTCAGATCTGAGCCCGTGGTCCGACCAACGTTGGATACGGGAAAATTTTCACGCTCTTTAATGAGCAAGGTGAAATGCAGAACCCCGAAAAATTCGAAAAAGGCACCTCAACAAAGACTCCATTTCGTAGTTTCGGTTACAGGGAGATGGAGAAATCAAGAGTCGAAACTCTCCAACACAGGAGTCCCGAAATGCCGAAAGGCGAAACCCTGAAATTGCGAAACAGGCACATCACTCAAAGTTTTGAATATCGGGATTTTGACTACCGGGAGATGGAGAATTCAAGAGTCGAAACTCTCCTACACAGGAGTCTCGAAATGTCGAAAGGAAAAACCCCGAAATCGCGAAATAGTTGCATCACTCAAAGTTTTGAATATCGGGATTTCGACTACCGAGAGATAGAGATGTCACAGACTCTCATCATCAGGAGTCCCGAAGTGCCGAAATGCGAAATCCCCAAAACCCGAAACAGGTGCATTACTAGAAGTAATGGATACCGAGATTTCGGTTACCGGGAGATGAAGAAGTCATAGACTCTCATTATAAGGAGTCCCGAAGTGCCGAAATGCGTAATCCCGAAACAGACACATCAGCTAAGGACATGTGGCACAATCAAGCAATGACAAGTGTCAAGTTGATTCAAATTTTCAGGCATATGTAAGTCATGAATCAGAGTGACACATGGCATCTATTCGACACGTGTCAATCCACGTGTGATGTCAGCAGGTTTACATCACATCGAAACTTTCTATTTTGGGGTTTTACATAGCAAGCAAAGACTCCACCATCACGATATCTCGAAATCCAAAATGTCGAAAGGGACCATTGTGTGTCTCGAAAAACTCGAAGGGAAAAAATGTTGAAATCCCGTCAATCGTCCATCTCAATGGATTATGTGAACTGTCCGATCACTTCAGAGATTTTGTGATCATGAATTTGATAATACTAGAGTCACGATGACTCGAAAAGGAAAAATCCCGAAATCGCGAAACCCGAAGTCATGAAATGTCGATTCACCGAAAAGATAAACTCAGGAGTATGAACCATTGATTTGACTCCGTTTTGGAGTTTCGAATATCGGAACTTGGAGGTGTCAAGAACACTTCACCACAGAAACGCAGAAATCCCAAAATGCGAAATTGCGATATACAGTTTCGAACTAGCCAGAGGGCACCGCCTGTGGTCCCGTGGGTGAAGGAGCTAGTATAGACAAGCTCCTTTTTTTGGAGTTTCGGGGATCAGGACATGGAGTGTAACAAATCTTTACCCCGGGGATCCCGAAATACCAAAATGCGAATTGGAAAAATAAATGCAAGATCACATGAAGTCAATCCAATGGTGCAGGTGATTTTTGGCATGATCGGAGGGCTAATGTTGCTCCTCGCAGTCTAACTGCTAGAAAACATTGATGGTCTCTGCCAGAGGATTCGAAGAAACCTCTGTGTGATCACCAGAGGAGCTGAAGGGTCTCCAATCTTATTCCAGTGAATGAAGATGATTCTTAGAGGGACTGACAAGTGGATGAGCGTTGAAGTCTGTAACTGAAGAATAAAGTATAGGCTCGACTATGCCAGAGAAGACGAAGAGTCTCGACTGCCAGAGAGGCTGAGGAATCTCAGCATGACATCCAATGATGCTGAACGCGTGGGCAAACCACCAGAGAAGCTGAAGATTTTCCATGATGAATAGGCAGAGCACTCGACATGCAGAGGATGCAGAACCATGAGACACAGAGCATGCACAAGATGCATATTGAGTATAAGAATATGGAACAAAGAATGGATTGGTGTTGTTGTTTTTGGGTGTGATGCATGTGCAAAGAAGAAGGTGGAGTGCAGCAGCTGGGAGGCACATAAGACAAATGGTTCATTGAAGAAAAATGGTGCATAGAGTACAAAAGATAGAAGAACAGAAAGTGCAAGGGATGCATGCAGGAAGACTGTGAGGCAGACAGAGCAGCGAAAATCTTGCAGAACAGTGATGAGACTGGTAAGTTGTTGTTAAACATTATATCACTGTAATAAGTTTTAGTAACACATATTGATAATTCAGGGTGGTAGGGAGGTGCTAGGGAGGACTGGTGTCCTCATAGGTTCAAGTGGGTGCTTGAACACAGGGAGTTGTAGCTTCCTTCTAGTTGGTGCTAGAGAAACCAGGGAGTTGGTGCTTCCTTCTAGGTTGTGCTAGAGAAACCAGGGAGTTGGTGCTTCCTTCCAGTTGGTGCTAGAGAAACCATGGAGTTGGTGCTTCCTTCTAGTGGGTGCTAGAGAAAATAGAGAGTTGGTGCTCTCAGCAAGTTGCAGCTTGCAAAACAGAGGTTGTAGCCTCACAATGAGTTGGTGCTCATATGTATGATAATGTAAAGAATGTAAATAATACTTATCATATAAATAAGAAGAGGTTTTTACCCTTTATGGGTTTCCTTGGGAAATATTTGTCTCTGTGTATCTCATATATG